>NNCF01129846.1:221417-234198 GCA_002313205.1 Laupala kohalensis | reverse complement strand
TATATATATACTTTTTTACGCTTTAACGTCATCGTGAAGTATAACTTTTTCTCTCTGTTCAAGCGAACTTGCGTAACTATTTCAGTAATATTGTGGCTACGCACTGTCTACGAACCCAATTGAACAAACAAATCGCAAATAAAACATTAAAAATTTAAAAAAAAATATTTTCATTCATAAACAAACATACAAAATGCGACGAAGAACTGGTACTGTGAATTTACGTAATTTACCCTTTAGAGGGTATTACACACCTGTCAACATCTTTTTTACCTCATTTTTTCCGGCATGTCCCGGGCTTTTTATATAATATTCTAAATTCATTTTTTACTTTACAAATTTATCTACTTTCATGTTATTAAATAAAATACTACGAAGAAATGATGCAAAAATAGTTAGTATTCGGTATTGTATGAAGATATGTAGAAAATTACGAATTATTTTAAAATCTAGGTAAAAGAAAAATACACAGAATAATTGATAAACAAATAGGATAGTAAAAACCACAGAATTCTTTGGTTTTCATTTCACTTTTAGATTCTGTACATTAATATAAATTCGCTTCTACGATGCGAATCGCTTTCCGCACGTAACGCAGTTGAACTCATTACAGTTGACACATTAGTACACTTCATAGTCAAAATTAATGTGAGTGAAGATTCACAGAAATAGACATACCAATATATCAACAAATATGCTACTGACATTCCAAATAATTAACTTTTATGGCATAAGTATTGTGAACGATGCTAAAAGGAAAAGAGGAAGAGGAGAAAGGAATTTGTATAATGAATGTAGAAGGATTGAAGAGAAGGGAAGGCGCAGAGAATTGATCCTAAATGTAAAAAGGGAAAGTGATAACACGTACGGAGTATCCTGAGGGTGGAGAGTGATGGTGAGGTTGGGGGTGGGGTGGGGGGGTTGTTAATGCGAAGTAGCGAGAGTCGTCGCAAGAGAGCAGCACTGAGCTAATGGCAGGGAGAGTGCGGAAAGTTGAGGGAGTGCGATGGAGCTGGCGGAAGCTCTCTGAACTTCGGCTTCTGTTGGTCATTTACTGTTCACGAGTTAGGAAAACTACACAAAAAACAACAGCGAAAGACCTTGTAGAAAATCTTTTACGGTAATCTTAATTAATCACCATACACTATAAAATATATCCATACTAATAAAATAAATGTGATAGTGATCTTATGTTTGGTGGAACGACACGTTTTGATTATGGAACTCACACTGATGAAATTCGATGGAATGATAACTTAAAATCCCAATCTTTACATAGTATATGCTACGTAGTAGTACATTTAACATTTCAAATGTAACGAAAATTTGTTATTCTAGTTCGATTTATAAAAGACATTCATCGATTTACATGCTTATATTTACTTGACAACTTGCTATCGGTATATTCATCGCTTCTTATAAGCCGTAAGGATTAGATCTGATGCCTCAAATTGCAGGAATATTCAATACGAAANTATATATTTATACGAGGTCAGACAGAAAAGTAATGAGACTGATTTTTTATTTACCAGTGTTTTTATTGTTTCAAAACATCAATGTTATCCCCTTCAAAGTAGTTCCCTTGGGCAGCTATACACCGATGGAGACGTTCCCATTGTTGGTAGCAGCGCTGGAAGTCTTCAACCGGTATGGACTTCAGTATGTCTGTTACACTCTTTTGAATGGTTTCTACAGTCCCGAAATGACGACCTTTGAGGATATTTTTCAGTTTAGGAAAAAGGAAAATATCACAGGGACTGAGGTCAGGTGAATAGGGGGGGGGCCTGGGGAACCACAGGAATGCCTTTTGAGGTCAAAAATTCTGTTATGGAGAGGGCAGTGTGACATAGGGCGTTGTCATGATGGAGCATCCATTTGTCTGCAATGTCTGGTGTCATGCGAATGACCCTTTTTCTGAGCCTTTCNCTTGGTTGACAGTTTGCCCTGGAGGAACAAATTCTTTGTTGACGATTCCCCTTCTGTCCAAAAAACAAATCAGCATTGTTTTGATCTTCGATTTGATCATTCGAGCTTTCTTTGGCCCAGGGGAGTTTGCAGTGTGCCACTCCTCACTTTGCCTCTTGGTCTCAGGATCGAATTCAAAAATCCATGATTCATCACCTGTGATCACACGACTAAAGAAATCTTGCTCATTAGCGATTCTGTCAAGAAGATCGAGACACTTGTTTTGACCTTGTATGTGGCGATACCTCATCTTAAGACATTGCGTCATAGTGCTGCCATTTGCATTCATTATTATATTGGAGCACTGGCTCAAAAATAGCAAACGCTGGTTTTATAAATTCACGAAAAATGATCCTATATTTATTATTAGCTTCGTGTATGTATTAAAGTAACTGTCTCCTACATATGTGTGAACTACAGACAGTGCAAACTTTTGCCTATAAATGTATTTTAGTTCTGAATCTTCTTCTTTTTCAACTTGGCATGTTGTGTACAAAGTCTTCACATATTTATGGAATATTTTCTTCTGGAGATGGTAAATGGATCGTGAGTCTTGATTATTTAATATTATGCACTGTTATTGTAACATAATGTCAATTGCAATTCACAAAGAATACTTTAAATTAATAAATTGATAATTATAGAATAAATTACTTAATTCACGGGACCAAAGCTGCGCGTACTCACGTAGAAAATAATACGAACTTAATCATGATCCTACTACTATTAACGTCCATTATGTATTATCTAATTGAATAAATAATTAAAAACTTACGACCTTTTACGGACTTTGAATAATAGTTTTATTTTTTGAGAATACCTCACTACGTTTCATTTGGATTTACGCCGTCGTCACTTGATCAATACAATATTATAACATGTTTGTGTTCCTGCTTTTTTGTAAACATATTTTGTGTTTATATTATGTTCATTTGTCCTGTTGTTATGTTTATTGTTATTATTATTATTTGTTATTACTTGATCACCTGACGACGGCGTAAATCAACGCTGAAACGTACTGAGTTCTGAAAGAAAAAGAAAAATATTATTCAAAGTCCATAAAAGGCCGGAAGCTTCTAATTATTTAATTTTGTTAATCATGATCCGTTTTAGAAAAGGTATGATGAAAAATTGAATTCTAAATAATGTTCAGTTGTTGCTTATAACGTTTATAATAATTTACGTGAACTAAATAAACAATATTAGCAAAAATATGAAGGTTTCGTCTTTTATTTTGTATTATTTTTCGGAATTCATTTTCGTTCTTAATTTGTGGTAGCATTATCATGAAAAACATAAATGATTAACTAAAGCGTAGTTATTTTGTGTGATTTATTCTCGTATAAGTAATGCGGAAGTTCAAAGTAACCAACCTTCCAGTGTAGAGAAACACACCGCTCCGCGTCTTCTGTTCCCCGGTAGAGCAATATTTGTTCGTTACGTGCGACTGGAAATCTGCGTGGCGCCATGGCGGCCCCGACCCTGCAAGCGCAGCATCTGTCGAAGCTAAATGCTGCAAGTGTGTCTTGTGACGACTGGGGACGCATAGTAAGCATTCGCAACGGCCTGGGAATACGACCTGAGCTTCCCTGGCAAGCAACGCGTACGAAGCATGGATACAGCGCAACAACGACCTGGGTCAGGAGTTTCTCTTTCCGATTACGGGCTTTGACGCAAAACAAAGCGAAACCACGACTTAATATTTCTAATACATTTTAATATGTCTTATTAATATATTTTCTTGGTTCTGTGTGGATAAGAAGCGGCAATATACAGGACAATTTATGGTGAATACGAATTCTTATATTAGTAATTTTGTATGTATTCTCGAATCGACCAACTAAGGACCACGATAACGAGTGTTAGTAAGGTTCAGTTCTGTGTGAGTTTACGCGTTGGACACATCGTGAATGTTGGGAGGATCCGCGTGTTACAACTGCAGAGGGTGAACTTTTCAAACGCCACAGCTATTTAAACTGAGACATAGACGTGAAAAGTTACAAATTTCTCCTGCCCCACCGGGAATTGAACCCGGTATGACTTGGTGACGAGGGAGCACGCCGACACCGTATCATAGCGGAGGGGCTATTAGTAATTTATTGGGATATTAAATACAATTTACTGTAATTCTTGTTCATGGGTCATTCCAGGTGAAATCGGACGAGAAAAAATCGTCAGTCTGAAACTTCACTAACATTTCTCTAAAACCATTTCATTGCACTCAAAATACATGAAAAACCATACTTTGATCCATATGTAAGACTTTCACGTTTAAAAATGTATATTTCGATTTTTATGGAAATTGATGCATTTCAGGGAATAGACGTAAAATTAAGATTGAAACCACCTTTTTTATCATAAAGTTAATTGATGTATTGTAATATTTATTTCCTAACATGTCCGCTTTGATAACGAGTATATAGATCATTGCCAGTCGTATTGAACGCCTTTTACAGACCATAACATCAAAATAGAGTAAAAATATTTGTAATTAAAATTTTTAATGTTAACACCCCACCCCCAATTGTTTATTTTTTGCGTTTATAATTACGGGGAGATATTAATCTTTCGAGTCGTGAAACTTGTTGGGTTTCCTTTTTCGATCTGACGACTTTTTTTCTTGATTTGGAAAAATATTTCTGTTTTCCTCTCATTCTGTCGCTTTTCCTCGTAGGACGTTTGGCTTTAACAAAAAAATTAATTGTTTTATTTGACAAGTTAATTTACTATTATTTTCAATAATTGCAAAAAAAAAAGAAAAAAAAGAATTGATAACAAGTAAAGTAAAGATATGACTATATCATATTGGTTGTACTCACATCATATTCGGCAGAAGATCTGATTCAATCAACACATGTTTCTTCGTATCACTGGGTATTCCGAAGAAGCTTGCAGGTGTATCATTCGATGCGGCTTCAATCATGGTGGCTAGCAGTTATAGATGAACCAGTATTTCGGCAAAACCTACACCAGATATTGACATTGAGAGACGGATTTAGAGTCTAGGAGGTGATCGTGGAAACAGTCCGTGTAATGTCCGGTTGAAAGGGAGCATCTTGAGGCTCCTCTGTGACGTCAAAGGAAACCGCAACAATGGTCGCCGCTCCGACAGTCCGTGCTGCTACATATGTCGCTCCTAGCACTGTATCTGCGTTGTCATATTCTGCACCCAATTCATGGTCAGCTCCTTCGGTGGCTCATCGCTAGCATACTTGCTTCCCACTGAGTCGTTACAGATTCAATTCCCCGGATTCAATGGGGCCAGAAAAGAAATTGTAGCTTTTCTCACATTAATGTCCCTCTGTACGTATAACTACGACTACTGAAAAGCGAATCCTCCTTCTTCTATCCGCGTACTACTACTTTTCTAGCATCGCTACCTCTTTCTATTACCAACTACTCCTGCTAACACCTCCACGTGGGCCAATTTGTTGGTAAACCCAGGTAACCGACTAGCAATAGCCCCTACCACCCACCTCCTACCTCCCATCGCTTCATGTAGATAAGTTTCAATAGCACTAAGTTACATTTCCCATTTACAAATACCACGAAAAAGAATGGTCAGTACTCAACTGGGGAGTACAGTAGTCAAACTTGAGACCATTCTTTAAATACTTTGCTCCAATTAAAACGATATATTTAATGAATCGTTTCTTTAGATACACGAAAATGCACGAATTGCTGTCAAAGTTATTTAAATATATACATAATAGATATCTTAAAATTTCAAAATGTGCCTGTCTAGCACTTGGCACGCTCATTGAGGTACATTACATGACTGTAGATACCACAATTTAGCGCGGAAAAGTAGTCTCTCTTGCCGGATGTCAGACTACTAAGATCATGCGTCGTGTTCTCTATTGCACACGTAGACCAATCAATTTTTAAAAAATATTGTCAAAAAGCAGTTACACACTGCGTATGACCACGTGGAGGATAATAAACTAAATTACTCTCCGGAAGCGAGCAAGGGACCATCCCGTCAATTCCGATAAAAGGTCCAAAGGCAGAGGCTGCTTATTTTACATGTACGAATTATTATCGAACTACAGATTATTCTGAGTATAGTGTTTATAAATGACAAGAATTGAAATAACACTATACTCACGATTTATTTTTCTTGGTAATTGTGGAGCTTTAGCAACATTATCAAAGCATGATAAATTAAATTGGTATTGGTACCAATAAAACAATGAGCAACATAGAAACGCCATTTAATTTATCATGTCACGATTTATTGTTTCAATAAACACGCCTCAAGACAAAAACCTAGAGAATCTGTATAAGAAATCCGCCTCTACCCGTAAGAAAACCGGAGAAAAACCCTGGCTGGGATGGGAGCGTGATTGTCATGGGATCATGATGAACGCGAGCAGCAATATCGTATAACTGTGAATCTCTGTTTGATACACATCGATACCTATCGATTCATGGTTAATTCCGAAGCTCTCCTTCGTCCTGGGTAACACGATTTTCACACGAACGAGCGAGGTTTCACCAAGGAGTAAGAAACTAATGGTGTTTTCCATTCTAGGCACTGATACACCACGAGTGCAAAAATGTTGTTCCATTTGACAGAGAAGTTGCACGAGTGGTCGGGGAAATGGTTGTTGCATTCCTCTATGGAGGCGCGCTCTCAACGCACTGCGGAGCAACCGGACTTGCTCTGACGATTTTCTGAGGTTATGTGTGTCTGTTGATAACGCATCCATAATGGATGCTGTTAGTTTGTTACGAATATTGTCTTTGAAAGCTCCTAAGATAAGGAGCAAGAGTTGTACGTCGAATCAGTCATTTCCAGAAGAGAAAGAGTTATTGAGATGATGAAATTCGTTTCGTTAATCCGATTTTGATATGACGAACAGGTAACAATGCATTAAACACGTTTGTACACAAAGGCTATTTTTGTTGAAATACTAGTATGAAAAATGATAAATTAAACGTCGTTTGTATGTTGCTCATAGTTTTAATGTTAGAAAGCTTTTTCGGTTGTAACAGCCATCGTCAGTAACATACACTGATATATACAATACTGAGATGTATATATAGATAAGTATACAATAACTGAGATGTAAAAACCGTATCGAAAGAAGCGTAAACATTAGTGAGATTATGAAATGAAATAAAGAAAAGGTCAATGAAGAATGGATAGAAGAAAACAAGTACAGAGTGAGCAAAATTACACAACTGAGTATTGAGGAGAAATTTATTTTTGGTGAGTGCGCAGAGGTCATTGTGTGGTTTAAGTGAAAGAGGGTTGGTGAGGTGGTGGAGGAGTGGGGGAGTGGGGGAGTGGGTGTCGGGGTTTTCCAGAAACTATGAGTAATTGTTTATATCGAATTATTATTGTTTCGTCAACGTTTGCGGCTAACAATGGCCGTGCAGCAAGGATGTTCCATGTACTTTGCTTCACTCTCACGGTGGAGCGGGGAATTCGCACGTAATGACGCAGAAGAGCGCACTCAGAGCGCACTGAGAGTAGACAATGGAAATCACTGTTAATATGCTTTACACAGAACTTTGATGACAGAATGATGTTCTTGTAAGTGGCGTTGCTCTTATCTGGACTGAAATGGTGATAATTTTATAATCTCATTACGTTTTACTTTTCATGCACGTTTGCCTTCCTTTTGTTACGTTTGTTTCATGCCGTCTTCATTGCGTAGCAATTTTTAATGATCAATACAATATTTTTGTTTATTAATTAATTTTATTTGAAATTTTAATTACGTTTATAATTATTCGTTACAATATGTTGCTTAACGTGTTAAAATAATATAACAGTGGACCGCTTCCTGCTGGTAGACAGCAGTCAGGTAACGCCTATTTTCTTGTCTCATGTCATAAACACTGGAAGTAATTTTAGAGATTTCTTTTCATATTTCAAAGATACGTTATCTCACAGCAATTCTCACACTGCTTACTGATGTCTAGGAATCCATTTAAATGACTTCTCTAAATCTATATATCTGCCCACATACGAAATTAATTTTACGATTAAAATTATGTAAAACTTCTTGAGAACTCTGCTTTGCTGGTGAATCCTAGAAAAGTTTGGGTCCATATCCCCTGAAAAGAATGTTTCTCTTACTAATGTGAAGTGTCAAATATAAATTAAGTAATTTTTAGCGAGTTGTATGTTTTATTAATATTGGTACGCTAGGATTGGTTTGTCACGGCTTGGCAAAATAAAACATCAATTGGTGCTGGCTAACGTTTCGGAGCATTCATTGTTCCATCTTCTGACTGAACGTCACTCCCTCTAAAGAAGGAACAATAGATGCTCCGAAACGTTAGCCAGCTCCAATTGATGTTTTATTTTGCCAAGCCGTGACAAACCAATTCCAGTGCACTAAATAATTTTTTACTGTTATATTCCTGATTTTCTAAAACGTTTCTACCTTCTTATGAAATCTCGCGATGTACATTAATATTGTGAATACGATCTTTCTCTCTCTAATCAAAGTGATAATTTTACATAAAAAAATAAATTTGTACATGAACAGTATTCATTATAAATTTTATAAATTTATTTTTTCAAAAAAAGCAGTTACAAACTGCGTCTGACCACGTGGAGGACATTAAACTAATTTACTCTCCGGAAGCAAGCCAGGGACCATCCCATCAATTCCGATCAAGTGACCTAAGGCAGAGGCGGATTGAAAAATTTCAGCAGAAATTTCTAGATAAGATAAAAAGTTAGCTACGTGTTATTATACTAATAAAATATCAACATGTCTGTAATTTAACACACACAAAAAAAAATATATGTACGCATTATTATCGAACTATAGATTATTCTGAGAATAGTGTTTACAAATCATAAGAATTGAAATAACACTAAATTCACGATTTCTTGTTTCAATAAACGCGCACCTCGACAAAAGCCTAGAGAACCTGTATAAGATATCCGCCTTTACCCGAAGGAAAACCGGATAAAAACCCGGGCCAGGATGGCATCCGTTGGAACCAACTTTAAAATCACTTATGTGATCCACTGGAACCGACTTTAAAATGGGGAGGAAAACCACAATAGATGAAGGAGAGGAAAATGACGTGGATGGTATGGAGATGACCTCGAGATATGACCCGAAGGTCACGGTCAACGCAACGCAACGCAGGGAGCGCGGCGCACAAGGCAGATCGTTACACAGTTGAATTGCGGGACCTCCCTCTCCACGCTAGGCTGTCTAGTTGACTTGTTGAAGTAACGTGCTGTTTAAAGAAATTGTTAAACACTTACGATATTTTATGGACTAGGAATAATATTTGTATTTTTCGTTCAGAACTCACGAGTTTCGACGTGGATTTACGCTGTCGTCAGGTGATCAAGTAATAACAAATTATAACAATAAACATAACAGGACCAATGAACATAATATAAACAACAATGTAAACACAAAATATGTTTACAAGAAAGCAGAAACACTAATATGCTATAGTATTGTATTGTATAAACCAAATAAATTCAGAGTCCCGTGAGTATTTCTTTTAAATATCATTTCTGATATACAATGTATGTAATAATTAACTACTTTGTCCAGAATTAGTGTACTTTCCCAATCCATCAAGTGATGATTATTAATGCAATGTGAGGTAACTACACTTTGCTCTACTAATTGTAAATTTCTTTTTCGTTCCTGGATTCTAGTTTTTAACCCTCTTTTTGTTTGACCCGGTGTGTTCCGGGACATTTTTATGTCAGTTTTTAAACCTTGGATATGATTTAGTTGGTTAGTACTGTCAACTCTACATGTGTCACCCCTCATGGATTTTGGAGACTTTTTCGAAATATCATGTAGATGGTGATGTTTCTCTTGTTTTGTGCAAACGTGCGAAATTACACGATTTTTATAAAACTGTAATTAGTACAAAAGGCAGACATTAATATCTCTTACAATTTTGTTATATTCAGTCGATAGATCATTGACGAATGATGTCTAAAAGATTAATAAATGATATTAATATACTTTATTGTCAAAAAAGCTGTTGCAAACTGCGTATGACCACGTAGGGGATAATAAACTAAGTTACTATCAGGAAACAAGCAAGGGACCATCCCATCAATTGCTGTCGAGGACTCATAGGCAGTGACGGATCAGATAACAAAATAATATTTTTAAAAAAATCATACGTACTGTTAACAATGTATAATTGCAAAATGAATCGTATAGGAAGAATAGTTTGTCACCAAACAAATCCTTTTCCATCAATGTCGAAGAACTGACACTTTCCTTATAGTAATTTTTCTTTTAGGATTGGTAACCCTCACATTACCAATTGTTCACTCTCTACAAATTCTATCAATTCATCCCAGAAAATAAAAAGATAACCCTCATTGTAAACTAGTAACTAAATTAAACAATAGTAAGTATTTGGATATGTGATGTTGCATTGAGTATTGCTGAATCTTGACGTGTATGGTTTTAGGTATTGCCATATTAAGTTAAGGAATGTATTAATATTTTACTCATTGTTTATCAGATTTGTTTATTATTTTGTTATTTAAATGTTTTGCGCCAATTTGTAAGAAAATGTTTTCAGACTTTTCTAGTATATTTTGAAGAAATATAAATAAGTAATTTGATCGTTTTTCTTTGTTGTAGGTAAGTTGCTCCACTTCACAATTTTCTGAGTTTCTTTCTTCACTAACCCATTAAGGTAATCCATTAAATATTTTATTGATTTATCGAATTTCTGTTTCTGTCATGCATTTTTCGCTTCTCGTATTACAAAGCGAAACATGGAAATGATAGATAAAAAGATGAGAACTGTGTCTCAAACGAAGGTTATTACGTAAACTGAATGCCAAGATTCGGTGTTGGTAATATATACATGAGGATATAAAGAAGGTATAGTCATACTATCCATTTTTTCTTATTCTTTTAGTCCGGTTTTAGCTAGTTTTCTAATTCGATTTTATTGTTAAAAATTATTCTCTTTCTCAGTATTTCGTTTTTAACAAGATCTCAACTAATAGAAGCCAATTAGTAATAATTAAATATTATATTATATTATATTATATTATATTATATTAGAATTCAATGTATGAGTCATTACATTCACAACATTTCTTTTCCATGCATTCGTTTATTTTTGTAACAGCACTGATGATGGATATATGAGTAAATAAATAAGAAAAAAAATTGATAGTACTACAACATCATTATTAGTACATAAATTTCTAGTTCTTTTTCTTTACGGGAGCTGAGGGATTTACGTTTATCACTTGCGAAAATTGAAATGCATCTTTTACGTGGTAGAATGATGGTGTGCCAACGCTCCAGACGGTGTTGTTGACACTAAACACCTCTAGTAGACGATGCCGCGATGCATGTCGAGGTAATGCGCGGTGAGAGCCGTAGATTGGAGGAATCAACCGCAGTTCCTGGATATCAGTATTAGAACCGCAAACAGATCACACGAGGCGCAGTTGGCCTCACAGAGAGGCTGTTGCGGTCGGTTTGAGATGACATAATCTCGTGGAATGATGAGATGCATTGGAGATAAATACTCTCTCGATTGAATTATTATAATTAACGAAATTGTTCAGGAAATTGAATCTATCCTATGTCCATAGTAATACTTGTATATAAATTGGTAACGTGAAAGTGTGTCTGCGTGTTTCCTACTTAATCAGCACTAAACCACTGAACCGAACGTGATGAAATTTGGCAAGGACATAGTTCAGATGTTCAGGATGAACATCAGTGTCTTATTTTAAAAATTCCCGAAAAGAAAGAAGATGATATTGACCATAAGTATCGACGAAATAAAAAATTCGCTTTCGCCACCTAAACGGTTAAAAATAGGTGACAACTATAAATGGCCATTTTGTTCGCCTCAAAGAATTCTGCAAAACAGTCCGCCACTGCATATGTGTACCTTAGTTTACCTACATCATCGAACAAAGATTATTAAAAACATGTGTTAAAACGCTTCGATTTAAGACGATGATTTAAGAAGGAAAAATCAATCATCCCCAAATTTAATTGCATTTAACAAAGATAAAAACCCTTATTTAAACTGTAAAATTTGGACGAATGGTTTAGATTTTAAAAGAGTTTTAATGAAATGGCGCAGCCGTGCTGCCGGTGTTGCGTCTTCTCTCGGAAGCGAAAATTCAACTTGCCCGGCTCCCGGAGAGTGGGTTCGTTGGTCTAAGTAAAATATTCCGGACAAACCCGGGTAATCTCCTAGTTCTGTATAAAAAAATATCAATGTTTACTTTAATGTAGCACTTTAATTAGTAGTTATTCAGCATAGTAATGTGGCATATACTACTTTCCCCCATATCTTCTAGTTGTAAGCAAGTTTTACTCGGTTTCATATTTAGCATTAACAATGTATACAGAACCGTTATGAATAATTTTTTTGTGGGGTTTTATGGCTCGCCGACATCGAGGTCATTAGAGCCGAGAGCCATTCATATGTAATATGAATAGTTTGTGATATTACACAATGGAGTATTACACAACTCACGTACAGTGTGACTCTTGAATATACTCTCGAATAATAATATAATATGTATATATCATACGAATATTATAAACTTAGGCTTCCGCTGTCGGAGTCAGTATAAACCTGTTTGTCCGGGACAAATCGCGTCTTAAAGCGAAAGCGCGTCTTTCCTCCCCCCAGATTATCGCGCTGCGAGGTGCGTTGTACGCTCGCCTCTCGCGCTGCATTCCCGCGCAGCGCACTATGTTGAGTAGAAGTGTTTTCCTGGCCAGCGTTCTTCAACCGCGTCGTGGTCTGTTTCGTACAGAGCGTTCTCAGTCTTGTATCTGTCTGGATACTGTTGACGTCTCTAGGG
>NNCF01129846.1:210962-221042 GCA_002313205.1 Laupala kohalensis | reverse complement strand
TATATATATATATATATATATATATATAGGGGCGAATAAAACCGGAAAATTCTATTCAATTTTTTAATCTCTAAATGATAGTACATGTTTTAGCTATGCTTGGTGTAGCTGTCCATATGATGCTAGTATTTGGTTATTCAAAATACGAATAAAATAATCTGTAATATGAGTGGGAAATATTTAGGATTTGCAGAATAACCCAACATCCATTGCAATGAAAGTTGTGTATGGAATGCGTGTTATAGAATTACAGTTATCATTTGTGATCAATCAAAATTTCAATGATTACAAAATATTAAACTTCTTTCAATACAAATGTTTTTGATATTGAAGCTACACGAAATGAAAATTTAATTTCACGGTTCAGTTAACGGTTCTCATTCCTACGTGAGAAATTGTGATCTGAATTGTATCGAATAGCGGAATTTATAAATGGATTCGTACTTTCAGATAATTATACCTTATACGCGCAATGCTATTTAATTACCACTCATTTAACAATTTAACCAATGATATTGTAACGTCAAAAAAGAAAAAGAAAGAAGATCCTTCTCAATACGTGTTAGTTAGGACATAATACATAATTTGAAAGTTATGTATTTTTCGTTGTAAAATGTTAGTGTGAACATTTTATTCATTTATTTATGTTGTGCCTTTTGGCAAAAGGAGGTTCAGCTCATGAGACCTGTTCTCCATTTAGATGAGGTTGGGTTGTCGGGAATTTATGGTACCGAACCGACATTTGTCTGAAGTGGGTGGGGGAAACCCCAGCTGAAAACCTCATCTAATTCGGCCGAGCAGGGTTGGAACCCACGCTCTACTGCTCAGCCAATGGGATCGTGGAAGCGAAGACACTGCCACCAGACCACCCGCTGTCGGTAATATTACTGTGTTCGGTGTTATATAATAATAATAATATTACTGTGTTCTACGAGGTGTGTTAAAAAAGTAACGGGAATATTGTTATTTCGCGAGTTGTATTAGTCGGATTCGCGCAATTCTTCGTAGTAATGTTAGTGAACATGTCTCAAATAAATCTGAACACTGGTAGCCATATTAGATGATTAGTCTGTCGTCAGTTGTAAAGAAGGTTACGTACATTTGCTTGAGAGTGGCGATTTTTGATTTGTTGAAAAAATGGATCAAAGAATTTGCATTTAATTTTGCTATAAAAACGGAATAGAATGTTACAAAGTTTTAGAAATGTTGGATATTGCTTTTGGTGAGTTCGCTATGAGTGAAACAAGCGTTTCAATATAAGGCCGTCAAGACGTTGAGGGGGACGAGCGTTCTGGACGCCCCAGCACCTCAACAACCGATGAAATCGCGGAAAAAGTGAAAGAGATGATTATGACCGATCGCCGAATCTCAATCAGAGAAGTTGCAGATGATGTTGGCATATCAATTGTTTCATGCCATGAAATTTCTTTCGGATCTATTGGGTATGGTGTAAGTCTCCTTCCTTTCTCTTTTCCGACCTTCCTTGGTCACCTCTTGTTCTTTTCGATCCCAACAATAGGGTATCTTTCATTTTCCTCTTTCTTTTTTTATTTTATTTTTATTTTTGTAATGATGTGAGTAATGTTTTGAGATGTGTTGATATTTGAGTTGTAATTCAGGAGGGTTTTTAGTAGGTAAGTTTGAGTCATTCGGCGAGTCCCACACGCGGGGAGAGTCATGTTGGCTCTCCCTAGTGCGTAACTGCATTTTCCCTACCTGTACAAGTTTTAAGGGCTCCAATGACCTCGATGTCGACGAGCCGCAAAGCCTCACAAAAAAGAAATGTTTTGGGTATGAAACGTGTGACTGCAAAATTCGTGCCAAAGGTGTTGAATTTCGATCAAAAACTGCGGCGAATGGAAGTTGCTCAGGAGTCGCTACATGAAGTCAACAACGATACAGAACTACTGAAACGTGTCATAACAGGTGACGAAACATGACGTCGAAACTAAGGTTCAGTCGTCCCAGCGAAGGCATTGTGGGTCGCCAAGACCTAAAAAAGCTCAGCAAGTGCGATCAAATGTGAAGGTTATGCTTACTGTTTTCAAGGGCATAGAGCACCATGAGTTATTGCCAAAAGTCAAACAATCAATAAGGAGTACTACCTACAAGCTCAACGCCGTTTGCGGGAAGCAATCCGAACAACAACAACAACAACAAATCACCCAGATGTGGTGAAACTATTCATGACTTTTGGACCACGACAAAGCACCTGCACCCACTGCATTTTGCTTTTTCGTGAGTTTTTGGCGAAAAGCAAAACACCGTAAAGATGTCCACATTCGCCCCGTGAGACTTTTTTCCTCTTTCCAAAAAAATAAAAAGAACCTGAAAGGAGCGGCGTTTTAAAAAGCATAGATGAGATTTTAAGCTCATCGCTGAGAGAGCTAAATGCTATCCCTAATATCGAGTTCCAGAAGTGTTTCGGGGACGAAAGAAGCGTTGGCATAAGTGTATAATATCTAATGGAGACTACTTTGAAGGTGATATTGTTCTAGATGAATAAAATGACAAAAAATGACAATTCCCGTTACTTTTTGAACACTTTTTATACTAATTTCTATTATATTTTAGTGTTATATACTAATATATTATATTTTTTGAGAGAGATGTTAGACGTTGATCATTACTGTTTCTTTTCTTGACCTTCCGAAGTCAATTATGTTTACGTGGAATGAATCCGCAGTTGCCAGGGGCGACGAAGGGGTTATACACATGAGGGCTACTTACCTTAGTCTGCGGGTTATTTAATATACATTCTTTAATATACATCGAGGCGGCACGGGATGGGGTTTGGCATAATGTTGGATGATGAAACTAGTGGGTCATTAATTATGTTATGTAGAATGAAAATGGGAGACGGGACCGAGATTCGAACTCGGGACCTTGAGCTTAGCGCGCTAACGCGCTTACCGACTGCGCCGTCCCGTTCGCCTCCCGGGCCCGTCTTCCATCCTCATTCGACTTGCGAGACCCAAATACCTCTGAGGTGGTCTCGTAATTAATTTGTTACCTGGCGGTGAGGTTCACCGCAATCTAAGAGATTTCTATGTGCTAGTGGTTCATATTTATACTATTTGAAGCTAGAAAAATTAAATTGCATACTTCTTTATTTAAAAAGGTTTTTAAAATATTTACTAGTTTTTTAATAGAGTAGTGTAATAAAATAGTGGGACTTTTGATATAAAATTATTTGCAGGCCATAAAAAAGTTTTGTCGCCGAGGGGTGTGACCAGTTGGACAGCTCTTGTTTAGGATAACACCATCACCAAACAGACAAGCGACCACATTCAACGTATTTTGGCTCCCCGCCTCTTGGAGCAGAACTACTACTTCAACTACACGAGAAATATCAGAATTCATTTACGAGTCCTAAAAATTCTCGACTCTTGGACGGTCGGTTTCGATATTTTTTAATACTGCTGTCCTTACGAGAACTAAATTTGGACTTAAATGACCTTGCAAAAGTCCTCTTTGAACATCGAGTAAAACTTCTTGAGGAAGTACAAAAATTTGTGCTACGCGAGCCTCCTAATAATTTGTAAAAGCCTCATAACTGATTTGTACTAGCTCAGTTCGGTCCAGAAATCATTCGAACACAAGATATCCTACTCCTACATCTAAATAAATATACCAATGCTTGTGCTAAGAGCCACAACACCAGGATTAATTTAAAAAAAAACATTGAGCGCTATCTGTTACTATCAAGCCAGTGACTTTCATTAATAACATAACAAATTTATTATTAATATTATTACTTATTGGCCTAATGAAGAGATAACGATGTTGGAACAATGAAATACAAATATGAAAACAAACGACAACATGGATTTATCCAGCAAGAATTTATTCAGTAAATAAATGAGATCTTAATCTTGAGTTGGATGTTGACTGTTAGTGTTGCTTGGAATGGACAGTCGCTGTAGGGAAAGCAGCCACTGCTACTGCTGTTTGTGCACACGGCACACAACACCCGCGGCGCAATCCCTTCTATAAAGCGCACTGCGCAGATGGCAGCTACAGCGGGTGCTGGAGCCTTTGAAGTCACTGTTGACTGTTTGCTCTGATTACGGTTTATCTTGCTCTCTTTTTACCACGTAAAAAACATTGTGCTATTCCCTGTTCCTATGATGCCTGAAAATATATATTTTGTAGTCGTTGATCATTTGTGTTGTTTCGGTAAACAAAGAGATTTTTTGTGGTCACAATTTACTGATATCGACGTTGGATAGATAGTTAAAATGCATTATTTAATGAAATAAAATAATATTTTTTATATTAATGAGATTTAATTGTACGATTTTTGTGGATAAACTTTAGAAGGATCTTTTGTCATTACAAAACCTTAAGTAGTTTAAGTTACGTGTCAAAGAGAAATAAGAAATGACATCTGAATGAAAGTGAATTCTATCAGAAACACACGAACGAATAATATTTTGATGTATGGGATGCAACGTGTTTTATAACGTGTTGAACACGAAGTAAGCACGAATCTCCTACACCCATTTTTACGACAAACGCCTTTGATGATCTACGATTATCACTTTAAAGAAGAAAAACCTATTTTCAAACAATACCAGCTTTTAAATCACGAGAATGATGGAAATCTACTTCGATTTGTTGTCAATTTTCCGTAGTATACTTTTATATATAGGTCAAAAATATGACAACTTTCGGTCAGGTGAAAATGTTGAAGAACCGGGAATCCCGCAAGACCTGAGACACACCTCCATACAGCAGATAGGTCTGGGTGGAAATGGAGTACAGTTGTGGAAGGCAAATGGGTGGTGTAGTAGATAACACCCCTGCGATCGAAGAAGGAGTCCTGGGTTCGATTCCCGACTCGTCGCCATTGCGACCTGACCGAAAGTTGTCACATATCTTCTGCACGTGTATGGTGCACAGACGAAATATTTGCATTACAAAAACATATTTTACTGTTTTCGAGGTGTGATGCGTAAATTACGAAAACGTTGCACTCGCTGACCATGTTAGCACATTGTCTTATGCATATAATAATAATATAATAATAATAATGTATTAGTCTGCTAGTGAGTNCGGTGGCAGATAGAAAAGAATGCGTATATAATACAATAATACGAAGTTAAAAAAACAAATCATCAATATCTATAAAATACACACAATGAACGGAATAAAATGCTTAGAAAATTACTACACATGGTTATAATGGGAAAGTAATTAGATATAACACATTAATTATCTACATGAGGCTCATATGTGCGTATATTCACATACATATACATACACAAACACATTTTCGCTTACAAACAGTTACAGAAACACACTCATACCTACAAACACACTCAATATACACACATGTGTCATTACTCCTCCTATACCCTTAGCGTAAAAGTAATTTCTATAACATAATTAGAAGAAATTAATAACTATAAAAAATAAACCAAAACAGAGGTGCTGAGACCAATCATGTACACTTCTCTACACTTCACTGCACTTCACATATGATCCTATTTCAACGAAGCAAGAAGACGGTTGCGGAAATATTTTACTATTTTCGGTAAGTTCGAAAGTGCTGCAGGTAAGTTATTCCAGTTTACAATGGTTCTATTCACAAAGGAGTATTTACCAATATCTGTTTTCCATTTCCTACATTTTATTTTACGCTTGTGGTCGGCGCGACTAATATAATTCGGTTTGTGTAGCCTAGCGTTCACTGATTTCATCGCAGCCTCTCCCGTATTAAACGAGCGTAGCGAATTCTCGAATATGCAAAATATACATAGGAGGATTGCATCGTCTACGGCCAGGTGAAAACTTTGACGGATTTTGTTTTGGCACACGGGATCCTGTAATGTTCGCAGGGGTGCTGACCACTGCACCACTCGCCTACACTCTAAAAGCCTAAGCATAACATCCACCTGACCTGATTCGGTAAAACTGGATTACATCTTCGCTTCAACGGATATGTTGAAAGCACTCATACCTGGTTCCAACGTACTAGACGGATGCGATTTTCAACTCTCAAATTCCGAGTTTCCGAGTATTGTTAGTAACTGATAGATATAAATTGAATGATATTTTTTCTTTGTAATTATTCATATTGTTATGTTTCAAAACAATTAGACAACAAATAAAGAAAACAATTATACTTTTCGGTGATTTGACTGACTTAGATCCGTGGTTTTGAGCAGCGTAACTCTGTCGTAATCTCAGGTACATATGTGTCTCGTGCTTGGCTATTGGAGGGGGTAGAAGAAGGACGTCAACGCGTCGCCTACCGCCTTCGCGCTCCGCTAGACTTCGTTGCGGTCGTTGCCTCTGCCCTGCTGTTCAGTGGAGCGCGAGACCTCGATACCGATACGCGTCACCTCATTTGCTCCCCGTCTTCCACTTTTTCTTTTCTTCTTCTTCTTCTTCTTCTTCTTCTTCTTCTTCTTCTTCTTCTAGTTCTTCCACTTCTTTTTCTTCTTCTTCTTCTAGTTCTTCCACTTCTTTTTCTTCTTCTTCTTCTAGTTCTTCCACTTCTTTTTCTTCTTTTTCTTCTTCTTCTTCTAGTTCTTCCACTTCTTTTTCTTCTTCTTCTTCTAGTTCTTCCACTTCTTCTTCTAGTTCTTCCACTTCTTCTTCTAGTTCTTCCACTTCTTCCTCTTCATCGCCTGTCTTCCCACATACACACACACTTGCAAGAGTCTCCTCCTTATACCACAACAACAACAACAACAACTAGTGGTGCAAAAGTATTGCACATACTTCCTCATACACGTTTCTCAGTCTGCACTAGACAGTGACATTAAAGAATTATATTTGGAGAGGGTTATTTGCAACAGATATATACGGCGTGACTCTGAAGTCCACGTAAAACATTGGAGGCCAGAATGGAAATGGTGATCAGTGCTCCTTCGGTCTGTTGGTGAAATTTGATTCTGTCGTAACGATTATTAATGAGAAACAGTGCTTGCAATTATCTCGCTTTTATCATGGAGACAAAAAAGGTCAATATCGTTTTAGACAAAGAATTCTTCATAACACCATGTTTGTTCTCTAAGGAATTCCACAAAGTACAGTTTTTTATTTGCGTTACACATCCTTTATCACATTTCTTCCATGATAGCTGGCGTCCTTCAAATAAATTTCCTGTCAGCTTCTTTTCCTACTCCTTCCTTTTAGCCCTTTTAGCTCATCGGTCACTTTAAATGTACAATCAACACGAAATCACTAAAGAAGATGAGGAAGTAGATGAATTTGATTCTTCAGCGATTCTTCACTAACCGAACTAACACTACACTCCTTTCTTCTTCTTCTTCTTCTTCTTCTTCTTCTTCTTCTTCTTCCACAAACTTCTCTCAGTCTTACCAATATACACCAGTTAAGAAAACAAGGAATTCGATACAAATCGAATTATTGGTACAATATCGGTACATACTCCCTTCAAATCGTCCGTTAAAAGTTTTCTAACGCACTATTACTTCTTTAATGTGAAATAATTTACTGATTAAAAAAAGAAGTTAATGAGAGATTTAATTTACCAAAAACTATTGTTTTCCGTAACTATTGATTTCGGATGATGTTAATTTCTTTAATACTTTTCACGCCAATGTTATAGTACTCTAGATACTCATTAAATTCATTTTCTTAAGAATGTTTCTTAAGAATGTTCCCCCAGGGGACTTACATCTAGTAAGTACGAGTTTGGCAAACTCGGGGCTCCGAGCTGAGTCTGGCATTATTTCGACTTACTTGTGTGTAGGCTCCTTCCTTTCTCTTTTCTGACCTTCCTTGGTCACCTATTGATCTTTTCGATCCCGACGCTATTAAGGCTAGGCTATCTTTTATTTTCCTCATTTTTTTTCATCCCACTCATTTTTTGTCCTCAATATTTTGATTTTTGGTTTTGAGATATGTTTTGGTATGTTGTAATTCAGGAGGGTTTTCAGTGGGTGTGGTTGAGTCATTCGGCGAGTCCAACACGTGGGGAGTGTCATGTTGGCTCTGATTAGTGCGTAACTGCATTTTCCCCAATCTGTACAAAATTTTAGGGCTCTAATGACCTCGATGTCGACGAGCCGTAAAGCCCTACGAAAAAAAAATCTTAAGAATGTTGTTTTGATCCTTTTTATTTATTATAGTATATTACTAACTATACGCAACCTTGGGACGGTTGTATATGGACGGGAATGTCATTTAAAACTCTTGTTATTATTAACCTCGACTTTTCACTGGACATAATTTCTACGATTCATTTTGGAATAATAAATGAGTAGCAGTACGTATTTATTAAATATTTTCTTTTCGTACTATTAACTCCGTCTCTGCCCTTGGGCCCTTGATCGGAATTGATGGGATGGTCCCTTACTTGTTTCCGGGGATTAACTTAGTTTATTATCCCCGCGTGGTCATTCGGAGTTTACAACTGCTCTTTTGACAATAAGAATTATTAATTTATTTATCCAACATCCTTATCAGGCCTGTCAGCAATGTCTATCTCCCGCAAGGTACTTGTCATTTGCACTGAGCCTGCGCTAAAAGTCCGACTCTCCGACGCTTTGCACTCTCTCTTGCGTCGCCTGGCAGAACGAAGCCACAATTCGCGGTTTCACGAACATACGGCTTTGGCAACAACGGGAGAGTAGTGGCCGGAGGATGGGAATATCGAACTCAAATGGGGAACATTGGATGTTCCAAAATTGTTGCGACCAATCACGCTTTTTCTCTCTCTTTTTCTCTGATTCATGCGTGATCGGAAATTTATTTTATGCAAAAAAAAAAAAATCTGTGTGTGCATAAAACTGCTTNGCTTAAGCTACGTACTTAATTATTTTCTTAGATCTAATTTCTTTCTCATTGTAACCATGTGGAACAATTTTCTAAGTATTTTATTCCGTTTGAGTGTGTATTTTATAGATAATTTTATAGATACTGATGATTTGTTTTTTAACCTCGTATTATTGTATTATGTATGTATTCGTTTCTATCCGCCTCCGAGCATTGCTCATTAGCAAATTATTATTATTAAAAAGAAGACCAATGAGTGTTGATTCGGCGTGGTCTTAAGCGACCCATTCGTGAAAAAGAAACATCATATAGAGGTGGGAACAATAGAACCCTCTATTTTGATTGTTTTGAATGGTAAAAGTGTAATCTACTGGAAACTTATAGTCCTGAAATTAAAATTTATGTGAATATATTTGTGATTTTTGTATAGTCCAGTATTTATGTATTAACCGGAAAATTAAATACGACGCAAATTCGATTGTGGATTTGCGTTTTTGCAGAGGTAAATAAACGTACTTGTGCGCAGGACTGGTACACTTACTTTTATACCAGTTATTTGTACTAAAAGTTTACATGCTAAATAATTAACTAGTGCTAATAATATTCGTGTATAGATAATTTTCAGAGAATCATGATGAACACTCTTTTTGTACTTTAAGGCATTTTGTATAACCCATTTCTTGATTTGTTTTTCTAGATCGTTTTGCGCTTTCTAAATTATTTAAATTATAATAAACGTTTATTTCGTGTGAAGAATCAAGCCATCAGGAGGCCCCTGCTCTTCCGCCTGAAAAACCACCGTCAAAAAAATAATACATGATAATAAAACATAAATAACAATACATACATTAATATATTCATAAACATATACATAAATTATACCACGAAAAGGGAGGACTAGAAAATTATTCTACTCTGGGGTATCAAACTAGGAATCATCCCAATTATATGCTAATGTGTTGGAAAGTTTGATTGCATCGATACAATTATGTTTTGTGCTTACAGATTTTGATATTTTTAGGAATCTCGATGTTCCTTTTCCGTGTTCATTTTTTGAATTTACACAGCTGTAAATTTTAACACTACTAAAGTTATAAAGTTAGGAAATAACAAGAGACTACCTCATTCATTCCGATTGTAGGACAGTGGTGGATTGAATAATTCTGAATCTGAAAAGTCAATACCTTCACTGCATTCTCCTAAAATAAGTTATAAAATAAATTTTATTGTCAAAAAAGCAAAAGTTACAAACTGCGTATGACCACGTGAAGGACAATAAACTAATTTACTCTTCGGAAGCAAGCAAGGGACCATCCCATCAATTCC
>NNCF01129846.1:185001-202427 GCA_002313205.1 Laupala kohalensis | reverse complement strand
AACAAATGTCGAGCATCCGATGTTTAGTGGAACACGCTCAGCGTTGATCCCCGCCGGTTCTTTCTCCAGTCGTTACCGTATCGATAGACGCCCATCGAGAGAATGATCGACGCGCAACTGCAATCGCTTACGGGGTTTCGACCTCGTTGTCACCGCACAGAGGGCACAGTCGCTCATGTATAGAGAGACTCTTAAGCGAACAGTAATTATCTGTATGAATAACAATATATTATTCTGTTTAAAACTTCCTGTGGTTTCGACCCCGTTATCCATAATAAATTATTGGATTATTTGAGAATAGGTCAAAAATAAATAACAGGAGTTTTGTGATGGTGTGTGTTGGTGAATGGAGTATGGAACAATTTAAAGAATGGTGTAGTGAACATTACATCGAAAACGGTTCTAAACTATTTTACAGTACAACCCCTCTCAATCGACCTCGAATAAACCGGCCTATCCCGTTGAACAGTTTTTCTTCTATCTTTGAGTGTATAATAGTTGGGAGGTAGTGATTCAAAAATTGATTGTTTGACGGGTTTTTTTTTGGAAAGTAATACGGGGTGTCGCGATGTTAAGTGCACAGTGTGTTTGAGTCGGGAGGGTGGGGGAAGTTCGCCAGTTTTATTCCCCTCTGCCTTCCGAGTCTATTTTTTATGAATCAGTTTTTTCGTATTCGTTTATATATGCATAGGAACACACTGTAAAATGTGTTGCTATGACGTCTCATTTTATTGCACATGCCTGATAACCTAATGAAATTGTAGGCTCATTTTGAACGAAAATAGATATTTCAAGGAGTAAGCGGCAAAATTGGTAACTAACCGGGGTCTCAGTCCCGGCCAGATCGTCTATGTGGTTTTTTACTGTATTGAAATTCATTGAATAGAAGTACTTTGAAAAAAAAATGTTAATGCGAAAGTATTTATTTTCGAGAAGGGTTGTTGGTTTTTCGAGTAGGTATCCTTCGTGATCTTTCAGTGGAATTAATGTGATGGTTCCTTGCTCGCTTCCAGAGAGTGAGTTTAGTGCCGCCGTCACGTGCTCAAACGACATTTAGTTGACGTAGCTTTGAAGTTAAGGTAATATAAATAAAAATAATAGAAATAAAGACATTTATAAAAATTGAAACATTATATTTAAGTGAAGTTTTTAAATAGTATTTCATTGGTATTTCGGTATATATGTAAATAGGTTTAAAATTCGTAGACCAACCTTATTGTTTCGGAGTTAATGCTATTACGTTATCGAATTGTTGATTAGCGACGTAAATACCGTTACAAAATGTTTGTGCGCCATATTGAACCCATTCTTCTTGGAACATTTATCTAAGTTACATTGAAATTGTACCATCGACCATGTTTTCGTGTGTTTGGAGTCATTGTGCACCCCATTCTCTCCGCCAACCGCATGCAAGTGAGCTCTGCGGGGCCTTTCGCTTTGCAGCAGTCGTATCGCGCTCTGAGGACCAAGTGACGTCATTGACTGGGGTTGCGAAAGGGGGAGGGGTTGGGGAGGGAGAATGGTGATGTGCTGGCGTGAGTGGTGGAATAGGGATGCGAAGACGGAACATTCTAATGAAAGGGTTCTTAGGTGAGTCTTTTGGCTCAATGGGTAGAGCGCGGAGTTGCTGGCTGGATTGCTGGTGTTCGATCCCCGGTGAGGAGAGGATTTTCCATCACACCTTAATGATCCAGACTGATCCCCAGGCCGACTCAGCCTGCTCTGAAATGAGTACCATAGCTATCCTGGGGGTCAAATCGGCCGGAGCGCGATGCTGACCACATCTCCTACTTCTAGTGCCGAGGACTAGAATTATTTGCGGATCTCCACCCTCCGCGAACCCTTTGGGCTCTTTCAGGGATAGTTTGTCTTTTGAGTTAGGTGAGTCTTTTAGATAAAAATTAAGGGACATATTTAATTCACTTACTGAGTTTATACTTCTTCCGTGTACATGTGATAACTTTCAGTCAGGTGAAAATTGCTGAGGAGCCGGTATCGAACCCCGGAACACGTTGATCGCAGGGGTGTTAACCAGTACACCACCAGTTTACCTTTCACATCTGTGCAACCAGGTTTATGTCTGTGAGGAAATGGTGTGCGGTTGTGGAAGGTGAACGGGTGGTGTATGGTTTAATGTATAAATAAATTAATAATTTATGGTCAAGAGAGAAGTTACAAAATGCAAATGACCATGTTGAGGACAGGAAACTGATTTTCTGTTACTTCTTTACAATAAATTAGAAAACTATGTTTCGGTTCATGTTTTTTTTTCCAAGTTTCATTTTCTCTTACTAAAGTTACAAGACTTTCAGTATACAATTTTTCTCCTATTAACGTCCATTATGTAATCTAATTAAATAATTAATTAAAAACTTACGACCATTCATGGACTTTGAATATTATGTGAATTTATTTTTGAGTAAACATACTGACTGAACACCGGATAGTCCGACCAACCCAATGAACAGCGAAGAAAACTAACAATGTAGCGCGGTGCGGAGATCTATGTATTTGTTGAATGAGTTTAACTGAGAAGAGGATCAAGTTTTCATTATTCTTAAGAGATGTGTTCTCGTACATTTAAAGAGGAGATTTGGGACCTCTTTCCACCTCATCTGTCCGCATTATGCGTGTGGTGTAACTAGTGAGACGGAACTGTCAAGAAAAGAAATAAGAAAAGACAGTGAAAACGTCTAGTTACGCCCATGGTGACGCTTTCGGAATACAATTAAAATTTTTAAATTAGATAAGAGTAATGTTTTCTTTCACTTGTTAAATTAGTTGGCAGTGCCATTATTTACGACAACATGTATTAATAACGTTCAAACACTTTAATCGTTCATACTTTTACATAACGTTTCGGGGATGTATGTTCCCCCTCTTCAGATGTATTTTCTATAAAAAAACATATAAAACATCACTAATTTCCAGACATTGTTACAAATCTTCAACTTATCTTCAACTTACATATGTGAGCAAGTACAAACGTGAACACTCTTATGATGCATATATTTAAATGATAATTTTATCAAATTATCAAAGGATAATTTTAATAAATTCAACACAACCTTGAATCAATATACGCATGCATCATAAGAACGTTCAGAAAATATAAAATACATCTGAGAGGGGGAACATACATCCCCGAAACGTTATGTAAAAGTATGAACGATTAAAGTGTTTGTTCGTTATTAATACATGTTGTCGTAAATAAGGGCACTGCCAACCAATTAAATTAAAATTTTTGACGGGATGTGATTCATCGTCAGAGTTCATCCAGCCAAATCATTGTACTACTAACATGGTAGAATTAACAATAATCTTAAAATGTGCGCCGCTGCGACGGTTTTAAATGCAACCAGCTTTCCTTAGGTGCTGTGTGGGAGAAGAAACTAGCATTTTTTAAAATACGTAGGAGATAGAAGATTTATGAACTTTGGGAGATGTCAACCATTCAAAAGGAATAGTTTTTTTTCTTGGGACTTAAAGGCTCCTCAAAGGTCATTAGAGCCCTTTAAAAGGAATAGTCACTATTCCAGTTATTTAGTAATAAATATTCTAGGTGATATATAATGAATGGGAATTTTTATGCTTGCAGAGTAAGTTAGATTTAAGTGTAATTTTTAATAGAATTCATCTTTTAATAAATTGTTAGTATATAATTTGTTGGCGATCAGAAGAAAATAATAGAAATTGTTCTTAATTGAGAAATTAAAATTAATAATTCTGAATTTTTTATTGAGAAATATTAAAAATATTTAAAAGTAAAAAATATATATTCTAACGATTAACGCGTGATACTTGTTACAACAAGAAAATTATTATTATGGATTTTAATGTGTCGTTAATACACGTGAAAGCGTAACAGTACGTAAAACTTAGCTTCGGCATCCGATGCACTGAAACTGATGATACACATTCGCTTCATTTGAATGCAGAGTTCCACTGACGCTGACAGCAGACACTCTATTGAAGGAGAGATTGTGCTTCTCCCTTTGAAGGGCCTCTAATGTCCTTGACGAGCCCTAAAGCCACAGGAAAGAAAAATTCTCCTTTTGATCAGCTCTGGTCCACAAACACATTATCTAAATTTTCACCATCTCATCGTGTATCTTTCTCCTTCATATTGTCAGTTCCACTCCTCGCCCTTGAGTAAAATCTTCGAAACTTATTTATGATTGTGCACGCACTTTTAAACTATCAATGTGAGTACTTAATTACTCTTTAGTACTTAATTTACTGTCAAAAGAGCAAAAGTTACAAACTGCGTATGACCACGTGGAGGATAATAAACTAATTTACTCTCCGGAAGCAAGCAAGGGACCATCCCAGCAATTCCGATCAAGAGTCGTAAGTAAAAGACGGATTAAAAGTTTCAGAAATCTCTTAAGATAAGAACACAAGTGGTTCACTACTTGTTATAATATTAACAGCCATAAACTATTATTTTATAAAGTACAAAAAAGTTATTTCACCAGTACGTATTATTATCATACTATAGATTATTCGCAAAATATTGCTTATAAATTGTTACTATTAAAAGTTCTACATTCGATATTAATTATTTCAATAGACTTCCGCCCTTAGGCGAGAGTTTAGAGATCCTGTATATAAAATCCACCTGCACCCGAGGGGAGACAGAAGAAACACCGGGTTTTCATAATATTTTCATGACGATATTTCAGCGATTTAAAATTTATTTCAGGTTTGTGTTAATGAATCTCCGTTTTAACCACCATCACCTACCAACGTAACAATTAAAAATATATATTGTATATAATTTGATAATAATTATAATAAAAATACGCATAAAAATTGGAGAATAATATCCATGTACACAGAAATTAAAATCGGGATAAAAACAATCCAAAATTTATCGAATACGCAGACATTCAACAAATTGCAAGAGATCGTCGGGAAAACCACATGAAATTCAGGAAAATCAAGAAAAGCTGCTGTTAATATATTCTAGGTAATTCTCGTTTATATTAAGTCGATATATTATAAGAGAATCCACACAATGAATTTATAATTTTCATCATAATATTTAAAATACTCTTGCTGATATATTTGTTTAAAAAAAACGTTATAATCCGTTTTAATGTTTCCTTCAACCATATGACCTGTTTATTTCCAACTGCTTATGGTTTTTCCATGTACTATAATAAAGGCTCCAATTTATCTTTTATGTAATAGTCCAAATAATACTTTCGTTTTATTTTTTTCTCTACCCATGTGTGTGTTTCGTTCTTTCGACACACTTCACGCCTTTTGCTTCACCATGGAGGAAACGTCGCGCTCCGGCGATCGCTACCGCAGCGTTTCTCGGCGCCACGGCGACGGCCCGTATTTTGTGAGGAATTTGTGAGCGCCGATGCGTTTGCCTGTGTGAACCCAGTGGTGCAGTTTTTCTTTGCAAAAGTTTTCTCGTGGGGAGCCTCACTGTTCGACGAAAGGAATACGACACTAACGTATCATATAATCGAAGGGAAAATTTTGGATGGATGAAAAATATAAACCAACAAACTTGTATTTTTTATTTTTTATGTTCCGAATATTAAAAATTTACGTTTTCTAACTGATAATCCGGCGTTGCCTGGGATTATTCTTAGGTTAATATTTTACTCGTGAAAAAATAAAATCTATTTTTTTGGATGAAAATTCTTTTACTTATAGGTTTTTTAAAACATGTACTACATCCTGTTTTATTAAAATCCATAATAATACAAATTTAATACAAATCTTGACTGCATACATTACACCATTTCAAGGGAACCTCGCCAGTTCAATTTTGGCTACCACGGCATGATGTGACTGCATCGTTTTACTCGTATGAACGTTCTTGTAAAATCTAAACTAATTGTCGCAGTTTTAAGATTTAAGGAAGTTTTACCTCTTTGATAAATGCACAACACAAATAATCCATTAAATTTGATGATGATTGATTTTTTCCCGTCTTAAATTACTCCCTTGAATTGAAGTATTTTATTACTTCTACTCTTAATGACGTTACCTCGATGATTTAGGATAATTTTTGTAGATGAGTTTGCTATATCGGACTTTTTGTAAAACTCTTTGACGCAAACAATATTGCCGTTCATAGTTGTTATTTATCTCATACCGTTTAGGCAGTAAATATAACACTATTTTATCCTTGTATCGTCATTTATTGTGGAAATCCATTTCCATCTTTCTTGTCACACGTTGTAAAAATAAAAGTCAATTAGTGGACATCTAATCTGTCTCCTTTCGCCAAATTTCATCGCGAACGGTTTAGTGGTTTAGTCGTGATCAGGTAACAAATAGAGAGACACACTTCTGTGTTACGTATTTATATATAAGTGTGATTAGAATTAGATGCCTATTATTGATAACTATAGGAATTTCTCGTTCCTCATAATTGAAATATTTCTCTACCATTGGTTTTGAACGGTACCCATTCAATTTCAGAATCCCGTGGTTGGTATTACTGCTGAAATTTCGGCTGAGTGCAGAGTCATTTGGCTCGCAATATGGGTCGTGGCGTTGTGCCAAACATTCGTGTCCCGTACAGACGATTAGTATTGTCTGGTATTAAGATTGAACGGAACTCTGTATGATAAATGGAGTAAAATTATCAAAAGATTGAAATTTTTTACTTTCATAATCACATGAAATATGTCATTAGAAGAATATAAATATACCCTTTCATTGAATAAAATCCCAAGCAGGGTTTTTGTTGTACCCTTTCACGAAGAGTCGGGAAATTCAGTGGATGAACCATTACGTTGATGAGACTCTCATGAAGCCACGCATGCAGTTTGCATTTGTTTGGCCGGAGATGCGAATACGTCAAGCGGAAGAGTCGTGAACTTCATAGACACGTAGGAGGAACTTTTTGCAATGGAATAAAACTTTCATCTGGTTTGCTCCGAAGTTTGTTGCGAAACCTAACCTAACCTCACTCTCACTTCCTTTACGCAAGATTTTTCTTCTCTCAAAAGAACTACACACAAACGTACTATCGAATTGTCAACGTTCTGACAAAATTTACTAAATAGAATAAAACAGTCATTTTCATAATCGATAAACCAGGACGTTTTATTTTTTCTTATTAATGCAGATTATTACATGAATCAAATTTTCAAATACCAGATGAGCTTTAAAACACGCATATTTCACAGAATATTTTGAAATTAGCTTTTATATAACGATTTAAACCGCCTTAGATATTTTGATAAGCGAGGGAATTTTATAATAAAATTTTGACAGAAGTATAAACTCGAACGCAGGTGAGATCAGTACAAATAAATAAACTGTATTGATGGACATGTTGCTTCAGTGTGTGTACAGGTCACAGAAAAATCAATATATGTCCTTCCCTTCAGTGAAAACGATTGCAGTATATTTATTTTCAATTCTATTCAAAAGGGCTTTATTAGACATATTTCTTATATTTATATACAAACAAACATATTGCAAAAATACTGGCGGGGCTGAGGGCCAATGCATCTATGTTTAAGCCCGAGAATGCTGTGGACTGTGCATACTGTACCCTGGTATTCACTCTCAACGAATGTTCTAGTTGTTTGTTGCTAGGTATTTAAGTTATACGGAAAAAAAAGAAACAAAATGCAACTAAAATAATGAAATTAGGCGGAATAATACAACTAGAATATGCGATGGGCACCGTAGGGAACCACGGAAACTCAACGGTCAGGATAAGCAGGTACAATACATATATTAGAAGTAAGTATGTTTAGATAATAGTAATAAAATTAACTATACAGTAATACTTCAGAAAATAACGAGCAATAATAATAATTAGTAAATAATAACATAAAAATACGAGTCATCTTCTTGTCTTCTTTTCCTTCATTCTTCCCCTTTCCTTTTTGAGTTTCCAAGTAACCTGAAACATATTTAAGAAGGGGCGGCAGAATCACATTCATGTAAAATTTCCCAAATCTTAGTTTCTCTTTTCCCCCTGACAGCACTAAAGAATCCGCTCAGGATTTGCACTATGGCTGATCTGTTATCCCTTATAATTTCTATCACCAGATCAATATTTCTCGTTCGTCCGCTAAAGTCCCCTTCGGAAATCCATTCGTTTCGATTGCGTTCGGTTTTGGTGCAAAACAATAAAATGTGTATCCATTCCTGGACAAGTGTTATTTAACTCGCCTCGTAGTTTTCGGATTTTCCAACCTCCCAACCTAAACCATGCATACCCTGATCTATCTGATTTATTTAACCAATCAATATATGGTTTTCGTCCCCATTCTCCAGCAACCACCGTTTGTAGTACAATAAGAAAACGCTTCTCTAATCCATCGAGTCCTGATTCCATCTTATCTAGTTTCCTGAGTTCTATTTTGATGCTTTCTAAAATATTTGCATAATTGTATTCATTTACGTCACTGTGCCAGAAGTCCCCGAGTCCTAATTTATTTAAAATAAATTTAGTTTTTGTGCACCATCCGACATCTCTATTGTTTTTGTAATATTCTAGTACAATTTCATTCTTCTTACCACTTTCAATGAGAAGCTAATATTTCATTGATTTTCATTTTAAGATACCGTTTAGTGAATATTCTCCGAATTCCCACAGAATCCCGCTATTAGCTGTGCTTGTAGAAACTCCTAGAATGTGTTTCAGATAACCGGTCTGGAGGGAGGCAGAAAGAGAATTATCTCCTGTTCCCCATAATTCTGCTCCGTATGCTATAATGGGTACTAACATTGAATTAAACATTTTATCCGATAGCTTTGGGGCAATTTTAGGGACACTAATGGAACATTTTTATGTTTCATTGAGCGCAAACATATCTTTTCCTTTAGCTCTTTCTTTTTGTCTATTCCAACCCAGATTCATTGAGAGCTGTATCCCTAAGTATGTAAACTCTTTAACAATATTAAGGTGATACCATTGAATACACATTTTCCTTCTTTGCTTAATTCCCACCCGGTTTTTGAATATCATAATTTTTGAGTTTTTATATTTAATTTTATTTTTCTATCATTGCAAAACTTGCCTAGGACATCTAACCCTCTTTGGCCCTCTACGGATTTAGAGAAGATGACCAAGTCACCCGCAAATAATAGTGCCGGTACAGACCTTCCTGAGTATGACGCAATAGGTGTCTCCGTCTGCGCGATATTCAAATAGTCAATAACATCATCGACGAACAGGATAAAAAGCAGTGGAGAGAGGACGTATCCTTGCTTCACACCGATGTTAACAGGGAACGCCTTTGTTGTAGAATGCCTGACGATTTTAACACATGCACTGTCTACGCGATAAATTACCTTTAGTATGTTGATGAATTTTTGTGAGATTCCTGTTTCGTGGTGTCTCCTTGTAGGTTTTCCCTAATTTTAAGTATACACTGCGCTGCACTTCGCCTCCCAAAAGCTGATATTTCCGTAATGAGTCCATCGTCCGTTTCTTCGCTTCTCTACATTCCCTTTTCTTTATTGTGTAGGAATACTCGCGTGTCTCTGCAAGCGGATGTCAAGTTACCTTCTAAACAAAGATCCGCGTTGTTTAATTCTCCCAAAAGTAATTTTTTCTCAACAACGATGTGCAATTTTCCGAGATTTCTTACAAAGTTTTCAACGAATTTAATTTTCTTGTCTTCAGCCCATTTCATGAGAGGGAGTGCTGTAGTTATTTCCTTCTGCGACTCAACTCGTCACCTCCGTCTTCAATCGGATTTCAAGACATAACGCCATGTGATGCGAGACTATCGTAGGTTCCACCCAAAAATCGTGTAGCAAATGCAGAATATTTTTTGATGTTTGATTTTTTGATGTTTTGTGTCTATAACACTTTCTCCGTTTTTATTGATAAATGTTATATTACCTTCCCGATCCGAACCGGAAGTTCCATTTAATATTTAAAGATTATGCTTGCTACGGAAGTTTAATAATAATTTTCCTTCGGCGTTGCATATTTTATCTTTGCTATTTCGAGAAGGAAAGTCCGAGATAAAAGTATTATCATATGAAGATTGACTCTTCACCAATACGGGTATTGAAGTCCCCCATGATAATGAACCCTGCTGTCGAGTATTTGGTTGAAAGATAATTTATTATTAAGTCTAATTCACCGAAAAAATGTTCATTGTAGTGTTTGGATTCCCATGATTACGTGTAGGTACCTATCATTATGATGTCTAAGATATTGAAACTTGTTATTTCCATTTTCGCTACGGCTACGCCGCCAGGATGGCGACCGCGCTTTCCGGTCCTGTCTTGGTTAGAGAGGAGTACCCAGCTATTTCTATACTTTGTCCTGTTTTCGCCCAAGTCTCCACAAGTCCCAAATACGAAAACTTTTCCAGAAATCTCAGAAAATCCACCTGAGCGAGCTTGCTAGATAACCCTTCAATAATGAGGCAGCCAATTCTTATTACTTCATACCGTATCTCCTACTTCCTCGTCGCTCCCGTAAACGTGCGCGCAAGTTTCCCTCTGGGGGCGGTGATGATGGCGGTGGGGGATGAGGAGGCTGCTCCGACGGAATCGACGGCAATACCGTTGCTGGGGTGCGTCACCGCAGTGGCGATTTGGACATCGGTCTCGGAAGACGCTGGTCCCCGCACAATAGCGGGGGTCTGAGAAGGAGCGGCGGTGGCGGCGGGGACCGTTGGAGCGGCGACAGGCACCACAGCAGTGGGGGCGGTGACGGTGATAAGCGTCCCGTCAACGTTGCTGCCTTGTGCTGTGGCGTTTCCTTGCGCACGGGGTGCGTCAGACGACCGATTTGGGCTGTTGCCAGATTGCAGGTCTCCTAGAGAGTAGCGCCACCCGTCGACCGTCGACTTGTCGAAGAGAAGTGACGCTCTGTGCCCTCTGTCACTCCGGCATCCTGCAAATAAGGATACAATTGATTTCTCGTATACCTCACGTTTGCAGAGAAGTCCTCCGCGATACGCGTATGGTCACTGCTCATGTGCATCGAGACCGCTCGTAGCATTCCCTCTCGCTTTTTGTAGGATGAGAACTTCACAACGATGGGACGACGTCCTCTCCTTCTTCCTGTCCGGTGAACACGCTCGATGTCGTTGTGGATGAGTTCCACGCCTATTCGGCTCGCAACATCCCTCACCAATCTCTCCGAACCCTCCCACGTCTCACTCCGAAGTTCCTCCAGCCCGAACACCACGAGATTGTTCCGTCGAGACTCTGGTTCTCGAGGTGGTCCACCTTTCGAGTCAGAAGACTGTTTTCTGTCTCTAGGGCGGATACCCGCGATTCTACGTTCCCGNTTCATATGATGGATACTCTCTAGGCACTCGCAAAGGGGTGGCTAAATGATGAATCTTCAAATTAGAGTTATTTTAACAGTTCCGATGTATTAAAAAAAAGTCTTCCAAATAATCAATAGTTTGATAACAGTACGTACTTGAAAAATACGTTTGTTGTGTTACAGTAATAGAATTTTGTTGGTATTCTGTTAATATTATAACACGTAGTGAACTATTTCCCCCCTTATCTTTGGAGTGTGCTCAAGTACTATATCCGTCCTTGCTTGCTTCCGGAGAGTAAATTAGTTTATTGTCCTCCACGGGGTCATACGCTTTTTGACAAAAAATAATTATTTATTACAATGACATTTATCGAAAAAATAAAGAAAAATCTTTTAAAAGAGATATAGTCTGCGTGTTATTCGACTGTGGACGTAATTCGAGAAACCTTTTAGAAATTACGTACCCCAAACTATTCGTATGTTTTACGTGTTTCGCAAACGAACCGTTCAACGCAATCCGCGCAAAGTAATATAGACGAGACCCACGCGCGCGCAACTCCAGAAAAGCAAAAGAGTCGGTGCAGCGCGCAGCGGTTCTCTTCTGTGGACGCGAAGAGTAAAGAGCGTGGAACGCAATGTTTTGCCAGGGATAGAAGTGAATAATTTGAATTTTCTTTTGCATTGAAATCGGAAAAAGTAGTCGATGGAATTATTGTAAATTTGATAGGACTCTTCTTAAGAGTTAGTGAAACAAATAAAGCGAATAAACAAAAAAACAACAACATTAAAATTGGCTAGTAGTAGATGTGAATCTTCACTCGTAAGGGTGTTGTCTAAGAAGCTTACTAAAGTATCAATGGCAGAGTTCAATGGCGGTACGCGAGGCGTAGGGACAATTCCACTGAACGTGTAAACAACCTACGTGAGCGAATCGTAGAAGGAAAATTGTGCAAAGAACATTGTTTTCGAGTATATAACCTAAGCGTTAAATGAAAATCAAAGAATTGAGAGATCTTTACTAAAACGTTTTATTTATTTGTGTGTAATTGTACAATTGTGTGTGTGTTTGTTTTCCCTGGATTTTTGAAACTAATTCGTAAATACGTACACATTAACATACAACACTGAAAACTCATTTTGTGTCGGGAGTTTTCGTGGTATTGAATTTAATATCTCGAAAGTAGAGAAATATGGAAATTAAATAGTGAATTTGCAATATTATGTAAGAGCTCCGTGCAAAATGAGTCAAAAAGTCTTTCCTGTTGAAAAGTGGGGTATATATGGAGTCACACTTTGTAATTTTCCTTTCAATGTTGATATAAGTTTTTTGTATAACAATAAAAAAAATTTTAAAAAAATGTTTGTGTTAGTTTTTAACTGTTTTAATATTTGGATGTCCAATAATGGTTGTTTTGAGTTTTTTTTTCAAATTAGGGGCAACGCCGGGCCGTTTTGGTAGTACTTTTATATGAGAGAGAAATTTGAGTTTTCGAAAAGGGAACATTTAGGATCTATAGCACCTCGAACAAACAAACAAACAAACAAAAAATTACATATACAAACAGAAATTTATGGAAGGCATAAAATTGTGTACTTTCTCGATTGTCAAATGTGTTTCTAAATTTATCCTGGCTTTCACGTTGGGTCGATAACTACGCTTTGCTACTTGTTGTTGACCAGCCTGGTTCTACGACTAAATTCTTTCTTTTGTTTATCAGTCATGGTTTAATTCACTTTTATTAAAAATAAATAAACGTAACAAATATCATCAATAGGTATTATTAAAGATTCGAGAACAAGTATTAATGCACGTAATTAAAAATCCTTACGTGTGAGAAATCACTTAAACTGACCTAATATGTAAATACGACAAACCTTATTTGTGTTGAGGTACCAGTCGGGTCATTTATTAATAATAATAATAATAATAATAATAATAAATGTCTCTATTTAGTAGCGAGACTCACACCATAGAGTCAGCTCTACCGTCTGACCATGTACGAAAAGAGAAAATACAATATATACAGAAGTACTTATAGTATTACTATTTATGCAGAAGTTTTATAGAATTACATTGACGACGAAAGTGACAAGATTGTGTAATTTATCTCTGTACACCCATCCTGCTCCAATTTTTTTCTGTTTTTTCTTCCGGTGCCAGTGGATTCGTACATAGCTCCAAAAGATTCGGGCATGGGTTAGACAGTATTTGAGGGTGAGCGGGTCAGTAATATTATTGTTTTTATTAATCTTAAATTTTGAGTAATTTTAATAATTATAATATATTAGCAATAAGTTCAGAATAAGATATTGTTCACGTATTTAATAACAGTATTATTATGATAATAAAATTGAATAATATTTTGTAGACACTTTAACAAGCAGTAAACTACATTTGTTTTTCGTTTGTAGGGATGGTGGCCGAGGCGCAGGCCATAATTTTTTCTTTGGGATGCAGGAGTGTTAAATTCTCTTCTGTCTTTGGGCCATTTGACCGAAATTGCTGGGACGGTCCCTTGCCAATAGTTCTCTACGCGATCACTCTAACAGATTCTTGACAAAGAATTATTCATAATGTATCGAATGTAGATCAACCCTCTGTTTTGGTGGTGAGTGGAAATCACCCGAGTTCTCTTGCAACTGTTATGAACTTCCCTTGAGCCCCATATATGTTGATCGACCCAACACATGAGTACGTCTTCGTAGCAACTCTCGGATCGATACTTAGTTTCTTTAGTGTCCTCTTTACTGCATTTCCGTGCCTATTTTTGAAGAGGAACATTACTGAACCCAGAAATTTATTTTCAAAAAACTTATATAATTTTCTAAAAAAGTATGAAGTTATATCTTACGCAAGTATCTTACGAGAACGGAAAAAAATATTTGAAAAATAAGTAAACTACATTTGTTTTACGTTTTTAGGGATGTAAGAAATATTTAAAGAAAATATTTTTTTAAGTGAGCATCTACAAAAAAAATAGCTTTTTGTGATGTATGTGACGTTTCTACGAATTCCGTTATGATAGTGTGACTCCAAATGAAGTTCGTTGCAACGGATATTTTCGTAATTTATGAGACTATTAAGATGATACGGATTGTATTGGATTGTGTGGAAGTGGCGTTTGTATGTTGTGTGTTTGTAGAAGTGATTTTTTTTCAGAGCAGCGGTGGGAAACACTAATTTTTACTTTCTTATATACATAGAACATATAGGGGTCCTTGGTTAGTAATACCTAGTTTTTATAATTATGTCGTCTGTGCACAGGGATGCTGACTAAATGGATGAGNCGGTGGGAAACACTAATTTTTACTTTCTTATATACATAGAACATATAGGGGTCCTTGGTTAGTAATACCTAGTTTTTATAATTATGTCCGTCTGTGCACAGGGATGCTGACTAAATGGATGAACAAATTTTATTCAATTTCATGTGTAGTGCACAATCTTCTTGTGACAAGAATATATTTTTTTATAGAAATATTTCTCCCCAGAATAAATAATTTCTATTTGCGGAACAGTTTTCAAGGAATGTTTTTATGATTTTGTTGCCAATCCTAGGATTGGTTTGAAAATAAATAAAAACTGAATTCCCCATTTCTTCATGTCAGCTACACTACTCCCTGTGTCACAGAATATAATTTATCCAAGTATGTCTTCTCTGTATAATTTTTGTCATTAAATTAGCATCTTTGTCGATTTTCCTCATTAGCTCTGCATTAAATTTTCATCATCCTTTTGAAATTGCTATTTTGATGCTTAAGATTCTCTCGAAATCTTCATTTTCTTTTCGTACTTACCAAGCGTCCATGTTTCACTTCCATGGAGCAGAAATAGGGCCAAAAAAGGTCTTAATGAGTTTTTTCTTTAAGACGATGTTTTCTGCCGAGAAATAATATTCTACGAGTGCTCTCAGGGCCTGACAGTGACGTCAGAATTGTATCCTCAAGATGACGATTTCGGTGACAGGGGCTGTATGGGTGCGTGGATGGTAGGGGTAGAGGGGACGCAAGGCAGCGTGGGAGTTGCATGCGCTCTTACGTCACGCCAAGCGGCACGCATCGATTGCAGTCGTGGCGAACAAAACTCGCTGCCCTGCACTCGCTGTACTCCACCCCCCACCTTCATACACATCGCTGCCCCCGCGGCCATACCACCCGTCATACACACTCACACACACACACACACACGCCCGCGCGTCCAATACAACCTCATTATTTTCCGTCTAGTTTCGTTTACTCTGCCCCTCGCTTTCTGGTGAAATGCAACCCGCAACACTGAATCGAATTGAAGCTTGTCATAAGGCTTCTTTTCCCACATGTATTGCTGGTACTCAACTCTTGTTCTCTTTGTAACACGACGATTAATTTTTTAAACTGATTCTTTTTTACTTTTGTAGATATATTCTCTCCGTAAAATTCAAAGTTTCTGTTTCAAGGTATTATATATGTTTTATCTATATTATCCTTGTTTTCTTTGTATTTACATTTTGGTATTCTATTTTTACAAATATAATAATGTTAATACTTAAGATTCAACTCATTTAGTTTAATTCTTTATCAATTTAAATATGCATTACCTTTGATGTATTAGTAATAACACTTTGTATTAGGGTTCTATCCACATAAATTTTTACCACTTATTCTGTGATTCTTAAATACATTTTAAAATACTTTAAAAAACAAATACTTTTGACTACCCGTTGATTGTTTGCCTCTTGTAGATAGTTTATGTATTGTTGTCGTCTCTGCGCCTTATTCCTTGGTTTTTGTGTACGGTTCTTGTATTCTGTGATTTTGATTTCTGCAAGCTCTTTTCCCAATGTGCGACCGTTACAATAATTGTTTTTCATTACTTGCCTGACGATGGCCCACAGTGGGGGTGGATACAGTGTGCCGTCTTTTTAATAGTTAATAAATCGATCTGTGTATTAAGGTCGTTTTATTAAATAATTATTGTCATTAATTTTAATTACTCTTTGATTAATTCTAATTACACTTCGTTCTTTTACGAACTGACTCTTTTCTTTGATTCTTTTACATTAAGAACATCACAACATTTCCATCCCTTGCTTTGGATCATCATCAGGTGTTTAATGTCTTAATATAATAACCTCAACGTAGTGACGGATCTTAAAATTATTTATGAATATTCGTAACAAACCTGGCCCGGGTGCTTATCCGGCTTTCCTTCGGGTAGAGGCGGATTTCTTATACAGGTTCTCTAGGCTTTGTCAAGGTGCGCGTTTATTGTAATAATAAATCGTGAATTTAGTGTTATTTCAATTCTGATGATTTTTAAACACTATACTCGGAATAATCTATAGTTCGATAATAATTTGTACATGTAAAATTTTTTTCTGTGTTAAATTACAAACATATTGACATTCTATTAGTATTATAACTCGTAGCTAACTTTTTATCTTATCTAGGAACTTTTGCTGAAATTTTTGAATCCGCCTCTGCCTTAGGGCCCTTGATCGGAATTGATGGGATGGTCCCTTGCTTGCTTCCGGAGAGTAAATTAGTTTATTGTCCTCCACGTGGTCATACGCAGTTTGTACTGTTTTTTGACAGTGAAGTTTATTTATTTGTATTTAATCTTACAGCACCAGGAAGATAAAACTACAACATAAACGTGTTTTAAGGTGGGACCAGCAAATCACTGAGATGTATTACTGTTTTCTTTATTTTTATTATAATTGTCATAAAAACAACAATATGAATAGTAACGAAGAAAAAAAAACATAATTTAATTTTTATCTATCAGTTACTAGCATAATACAAACAATATTCAGGCACTCGCTTGACTCGTGTGCAANTGCAGCATACACATTGGTGATTGAAGAGCCTGCACAAACATGGCGACCGAGCGCAACTGTCACGTGATTTATGCATCAAATAAAATATCTATCACAGATGTCCGGTGACAGAGATAAAAGCGATGTAAAAAATTACTACCAAACATGTACTAGAAATCTATCACTTTCGTGATATAAAAGTTGATCTCATTTTGAAAATAAGTATTTCCTCCATAAGACCCAGTATTATCACACAAATTATAATTTCAATTATCTGATTGAAAAGGTCGGTGAAGCAGTACTTCCCCCCAGGGGACTTACATCTAGTAAGTACGTGTTTGGCGAACACGGGGCCCCGTGCTGAGTCTGGCATTACTTCCACTTACTTGTGGAAG
>NNCF01129846.1:141426-176527 GCA_002313205.1 Laupala kohalensis | reverse complement strand
TTTCTATTTCTTGCATCGAGGACTGCATAATTATCATAAAGAGCATCCATTCCTATAATGACGGGCTTCGTCAACCCCTTGACAACCAATCATACGGTTTTTATTTCTACTTCACGAATTTTTGGTTTGACAAATACCTGTTTATTTGCATGCGACGACCGCCTAATATTAACCATCGTCATGAACGTTTTTGGGTAATTTCAAAATAATATTATCTACGCGTGATAAATTAAATGGCGTTTCTAAATTAAATTAAATTTATCATGCTTTGATAATGTTGCTAAAGCTCCACAATTACCAAGAATATTATCTACGATGGAATAATTTAGTTACTCCTCCGACACGGCTGATATGACACTGCCTTTGCCTAATAGTACACTTACTGATTTACCTCAACATTCTGTTCCTTTTACCTACTATNTCGTATCGATCACAAATCTAGTTTTCGAATAATTTTCATTTTCCTTTTCCGTTTCCAAGGACTCCCGTATTCACTAAAATTTATTTCTCATCCCCCATCACAGCCACCCCTTTCGTTTAGCCGCCCCAACCATCGCGACTAAAAGTGCGTTCCTCCTTCATTTGGACGCTCCTAATAATATTACTTCCTACTGGTTTCCACCGTCTTCATCTAACAAATCGTCCCCGTCTGCATAACATCTGCTCATGACATTCATTTCCGGGTACTCACTTTTCCGATTCAACGTGGGGTCTTTCGAAGTGGTGGGGGAGGTAATTATTACTCTTCCTCCTATCTCTTTATCCTATATATATATTCACGTACAATTATGGATCACTTGAAACATCGGAGTAAACTAATATCTAATATTACTTAAAACTGTAAAGAAATATCTTGATATTACGATTTTTTGCATGTTGTGAAATCTCGTGGGTTGTCCTTCGTTAATCTAACATGAAGTGCGAGTGTATTGTAACGTTTTATAAAAAAAGGTTCATTTGCAATTTTCATTTCTATAATCGTCGTCATGTTTTTTATTTCAAAAATTTCAAGTTGAATTCAGACTTTTTCAAGCATCACTACAAATGATAATCATCATGGTTGGTAAATGCCTTATGGTAGTACTAGCATTGGTAGTACTAAATCACAAAAATATCTGAAATTAGCGTAAATAAACAGAGTACCCTGTATTTGTTGTTGTTTAAACTCGAAAAACATGCCTCACCGGTCTGTTAAATGAAATAAAATCATTTATAAATGATGGTGTAATACATAGCTTCTTATGAATAAAATCCTTATTTTCGAAAAATAACCAACTTTTAAATCATGAGAGTGATGGAATTTTACTTTGATTTATAGTAATTTTTCCGTAGTAAATTTTACATGACTTTTATCTATAGATCACCGGACATTTGAGAAATCTTTTTCCTAGGTGAGAAGCATAAATGACGAAGCTGTTGTGCTCGGCCGCCATGTATGTACACGATCTTATGCATTTCAAACAAGTCAAGGAAGTTCCTGAATATGATTTGAACTATATTATTAACTCATAGATATTAAATCACGTGATTTCTTCATTATTACTTATATTACTGTGTTTGAAAATGATTGACTAACTTGGAGTGCCGGTCCTACCTTAACTACATCCATTTGTGATAGTTGATGAAATATTTAGATTAGTGGTTGGGAGATACATCTGCGGGCATTGAAACGCTAATCACTAATCGATACAAATCGAGTACAATACTCCACAATACTCGACAAGCCCTCGAAGGGAAGACAGGACCTTGATGCAATCAATCGATCGGGGACGACATGTCCAGGCAAACAGCAGTGTCTTCCTCTACGCAAAGTGGATCCGACTGTTGTGTGTGTCCAGCACGCAATGCATTGTGGGTTTTCCACCGGTGAATTCCCGGCAGCGGAGGTGTTGTCACGTGGCTAATAGACGGCTGCGGTCATTTCGGTGAACGAGATGCCTCCGCTGTCCGAGGCGACGAATGGCACAAGGCCTTGGATTCGTCTCGCACGAGGAACGACATGCACTACGTATCCCATGAAACCCTTTGAAGCATAGGGGTTGGTTCCACCAGACGTATGCCATCGTTTTGAATATAACATATTTCGTTGTCTTAGATCTGTCACTTATTGTTCACTAACTTTTGACCCCTGAATCCACAAAGAACCTCAGTTCTTGTTTACCACGTCAACTTTTTAAGCTACGGGATTCCCTCTCTCCTATCTCAAAAGTCATACAAAGTGAAAGCATACGAAAGAAAATAAAGGGAAAACAAACCAAATACTCTGTTCAAAAATTATAGTTTTATTCATACAAAGAATATATGTAGTTACTGCTAGGTAAATTTTGTTCATTCAATTAGTAAAGTTGTTTTACCAAACGGAAAACATACACATTAAGGTAAAAATTTTCCCTTACGGCTTCTTCCAGAACGTTTAAACTGTAGACATTCTCTCTTGATGCTCCAACACTTCAAGCGTAGTACTTCCTATGATTCACGCTCCATGCCGCGAAGAACGGTTACATTCACATAAGGTGTAGAGAAAAATCTTGATGTGGCAGAAGAAAAATAACTAGAGTTTTGGAATCATCAGGGCTATTTAACTCTAAAACAACTGAAAAACCGATCTGAACAGAAATTGTGGTACAAATTATTTCCCAGTGTAATGTATTTCCCGCGTAACACATTTTTTTATGAATTCGATGTTATTATACTCCCTTGAGCCCAACAATGGAAGAAAAATTAGTTTTTGAATTATTTCTAATTTCCAACTAAAGACTAATTAAGATTGATTTATTATTGTGAAATATCCATCAAATGCATCAGACAAATTGGCTACGTTGTATTTTTATACTCGAATAATATCGGGTGAAAAAAAAATTATTTTCTATTTTCTCTGACGTATTTTGTGAATAAAAACATTTTAGTCATTGGATAACTTTCGGTCAGGTGAAAATGGAATCGATCCCGGGACTCCTGCTTTGATAGCAGGGTGTCAAGCACTACACTCTTTCGACTTCTACAGATGTTCGCCATTTACACCCTGATATTCCACGTTCCACGTTCAATACTTTTTCATGTTCTGTTAATATTAGAAATATACATTATAACAAAAATTGATTAATTATTGTATATAAAAAACTATGAATTCCGTTAAAACAATATTTTTGAAGTATGGTCTTAAGTGTGGCTACGGTAGTTTTATTTGAATACTAACTAATGATTCCCCAATAAAAATAACTGTCATATTCCAAATTCACTAGTTTTCGCGATCCTATGAAAATAAAGATTGAGGACAAATGTTTCTAAAAATTTTAAGGTGCGTTCTATTCTTTGCGCAAATGTACAGGGAAAGAAAAGATAGGTATAAAAGTTAATAGTAAATTGTAACTCAGGAAGCACTGTGAGAAATTGGAAAAGCGGTTATAAAACCAGAAAGAAATTAAAGAAAAAGAAAAATAAGATCTCCAAGAAAAAGAATGAAAGATGGATAAAAAACGTGAAACGTTGAGCAAGAACTAAAGGAAGAACAAAATTTCTTTAAGGAAGTTTTGATAATTTTTACAAAATACAAGAATTAATTGGAATTACTTCGTAAATTGAGAAAAGAGCATTCCTGCGAGTTAATTTGTCATAAAATATTCAAATTAACTGAATGACAAAACATGATGCGACAGGAAAACTAAAAACCTTTTTGAGAAATGCGACCCATTGTGGAGTGGAAAAGAGAGTTAAGCACTGATCACTCTCTTCCTAGGGAATGAAGTGTAGAAGGGTGAACGACGCAAACCGTCGCTTCAGTGAACGTGAGAAAAAGTTCGAGGGGTGTGTTGTGAACTGTTTTTGTGTTGATGGAAAATTCGTGTCGTCAGAATCCACTCACATCCCGACGCGATGGAGGAGTCCTGAGGCTCACGAAAACGCTCATGTGACCCCGTCTCACGAAGGGAAAAAACCTTGAAAACCCTCTGCCCCTCTCTCGGTGGACGAATAAACGTGGAAGTATTTCAGTTTCCCATCTAGTTGGTTGGAGCTACAATGCTTGCTTGTCACCGAGTCATCCGCGGTTCTATTCCCGACGGGATCAGAAAAAGATTTGTTGCTTTTCACTTTAGAATCCCAGTTTATACAGCTGTCACAATTGAAAAGTGAACCCACCATGCTTCTAGCATCCCTAATTCTATTACTAACCCCTCCACGTGGGCCAAGTTATCCCAGCCAACCGGCACATCTACTAACAATAGCCCCTACCACTCAACTCATACCTCATATCGCTCCATGTAGATAATCTTCAATAGCACGTTACATTTCACATTTACATAAATTACAATTAAAAAAATCTCTTTCTGCAACTACATTGCCATTAATGTCCACAACCTTTCACCACCAAGTTTTGAAAGATAATTCAAGGCTCTATCCGTCTGACGCCTCAAACTCAGGTAGTACCCGTAAACTGTACATACAACACATCATTCATAAAGATTACATTTTGCTTCTGGGAACCTAGACTTATTCAGTCACGCATTGCAATCAATCGTGAACTTTCCAGCGGGTGAAAATGGCCGCGAACATGGAATCGAACCCACGACCCCTGCTTTCATATGGTGTAACACAGTGGATGATGAACGGGTGCCGTAGTGGTTAGCACCCCTGTGATCAAATAAAGAGTCCCAGGTTCGATTCTTGGCTCGTCACACTTTTCATCTGATCGAAAGTTATCATATATCTTCTCCACATGTAAGTACACGGAAGAAATATATTAATAATCATTTTATTTATTCTATGTAATCCATACTAAATAAAATAAAAATAATTTGTTGTAAAATAAAATAGTTATATACTGCAAATGACTATGTGGACGAAAATAATCTAATTTAATCTCCGGGTGCAAGACGAAGAATTTACTATCAATTCAGATCAAAGGACCTTAAGTGGTGGGTTTAATATTTCTGCTACACAAGGCAAAGTCGTGACATGCCCCCAAACAATATAAGAACAAACAATGGTTGCGTAATGTATCTACAAAATATTTACCGAATTTATATTTTACTAGAACATAGATTATTTAATAAATTATATACTTTAAATTCTTCCAAATTATTGCTAATTTATCGTTGCTATTAAAATAAATCAAAATGCGATATCAATAACAAAAAAATAGAATTAATGATACTTTCACACACAAATGGTGCCTCCCCTACTAATACATTTCTACCCGAAGGTAAACCAGAGAAAAATCCATGGTTTGTACTTACATTTTTGACAAAGCTTGTTTTAAACCATGGCAGGAGTTTTGACGTATTCTCCTGATATATGCAATGACAGTGACAAGGTCCCTTAGCACCATAATTCGATTCTCAAATCCTATTGGTGGATCGTGATCTCTTGCGTGGGACGATAGTTCACGGGGAAATCGAGATGCTGTCAGTGTTGATGGGGAGGGAGGGAGTTCTATTCAGATGGACGCAGGCTACTATTCAACTGTCGTGCGCGTTCTGTTCCTGCTCTGCGTGAAACAATGGACGTCGGTGAAGCGTATCAAAGCCCTTCGTCCTTCCGACCGTTCGTCCTCTCAATCAGTGCCAGCGACCGCAACCTGAAGGAGGCCACTTGAAGAGGAAGGACTGAGGACACTCTATCGTCACACAGAGGACGTTGGTTCAAGATTATACATTTCCATTATTGATGCCCACAAACAAAATAAACATCATCATTGTAGTAAAAGGACAAGCGTCTCCTTCTTTTGTGTACCTTTGTTTTTATTATTTACGTTGTTAAGTCAATAAATATGTCGCAAAAATGATTAGAGGCTATAATAATAATAATCAAAGAAACTTCCAGACATTTATTTCACTTTTCGACATAATCACTGTGTACACTCCCACGCTTATCCCATCTTTTCACATATCCCAGAAATCTGGTAGCTAAGAAGTCTTTTTGTTGCTATCGTTGTCAATGAGTGACCTCTTGGATATCGGTATCATCAGCCTCCCAAATGATTTCGATCGCAATTGATCGTCACACGCCGGTCAACACGAACGATTTGTTCGACGTTCGCACTGTAACTGCAGTTGACACCTTCACTGGACGTCCAGAACGCTCTCTATCTCTGGTCCTTTGCCTTCCCTTGTTAAACTTCTGGATTCGATTGAACACAGCTTTCTGTGAGAACAGTTGTCACCCGACACGAGATGCATTTCGCGATACTCTCTTCTGGGGACAGCCACTTGACCAACTAAAACTGCACAACTGCACTTTCTTCTTCTCTTGTACACTCATGCGACACATTCGCCTTTGTGTATTGACTGCCTCTGACTGACAGCGTGCCTACGAGATGTCACGCTGTCTACACGACAAGCATACATATGCAGCCATATGTTGGCAAAAAATTATCTCGTAATGTAAAATGATGCAATGGTTTGCTACTTGTATATTGAATTGCCCTCATCTTTGTCATGTGACATCATACACCTTGTCTACTGCAGTTTCATTCCGAGGTTACTGAATCGCTCCAAATAGGATTTATATAAATTATTCATTTTCTTTTGCTGTGCACCGACTGTTGTTCGTCTGCGGCCCCTTTGAAGTACGAGTCGTATCAATCCAATTGACATTATCCTTGATACTTGGTGTACTTGTTATCTGTTTCAATTAATCTCTCTTTTTGCCGTATGCCCCATATTCCTGCTTCTCTAAGAAAGTCAATATATTCTCTCCGTTCCCTCCCAGAAATATTGCAACACCACATGATGTTCAATAAGCTCAAATTATTAAAAGATTATTCACATTGCAGCTTTTGATGAAATATGCTCGCAATCAGTATTTTATTTATTACTTAGCATTTAATGTCACTTAAAAAGTGGGGAATAACCCCACATGTTCCCCATAGCAAAACATTGCTCCGTGAGTGACAGCAAATGTCGCTGCTCGGATTCTGCCAGAAGGCGTGTGGGAGTGAATGCAACCAGCCAGTTCCCTAAATCGAAGCGAGTCTTTTAAATAAAATAAAATAAAAGAACAATGAAGTGTTATATGCAATAGAATAAAGAGCTAATAGTAAAGGAGGTTTTATAGCAAATTGTTTTGATATAATAAAGATTTCCTTTTCGTAAGTTATTTTATTCAACTCGGATGAGTTTTAGATTTAATTTCAAATAATAATAATTTGGCTAACTAATTTGGTAATAGGCAGTTTTTGCATGTGTTGGTGTGTGTGTGTGTTGTTGTTGTTGTAATTGCTGATGTAGATAGCGTACGCTGTCGAAACGTTCAGTCTAGTTCAGAAATAAACTGCCGAAACGGAAGAATTTCTTTTTACCGTTCACCATGATGACAAAGCAACCCAAGCAATAATAGTAATTGCTCTGGAATCTCGTGTGTTGGAACCTTCTAATTTCTTTAAAAATTAAACACTCTCTTGTGGAGGTAGGAACAAAAAGATGTCTGCCAGTTTTGCGGAAATCTTGGAACTTACTACAATTCAAATACAATTTATTTTTCATTTACCAAAAATTATACCAGAAATAATAAATACTTTAAATGTAAGATTACGTTACGTTCAGATCTCAGAAAATTATATTTGTTATGGTGCCTCGATTTTAGAAATAGGTTGAGTGTAACAAGAGAAAAGTTTCCTTTTTATGGCGATAGTTTTTGAACTTTCGTATGGTCCATTGAATTGTGGAATACGTTGAGACAGATTGAGATCACATATGCTTAGAGCGATGCTTTCGTTGAGTGTGTCTTTAAGGGCGTTCTCTCATCCCTTCAAGGGATTCAGTCAGAGGTTTCCTCCGAAGGGGCGTTTCAAGAGGTTTTGGAAACGGGATCAGTTTGCCCAAGTTTGAGGTGTTTTCCATTGTGGAACATCACATCGCCGTGTTGACGTCGTCATAAGGGAAAAAAGATTCACCCTTGCTACATCCTAACAGTATTTGAATGATGACGTCACTCAAATTGAGAAGACAAAAAAAAACGAATTGAAAGTTAAAAAGAGGAGGATTCTTTTGAGATGATGATGAAGGAAGTTGTTTGGTTCAATCGATTGGATGAAGTCGTAAACTCTTGTGGAGATTGTGTGATTTCGATGAGAGATTGGAGCGAACTCTACAATCCTTTTGTATTTTCAGAGGAAGAAGTTTTTTCCCGAAATTTGTTTCCTTAATGCTTTATCTCCTTAGAATATATGTGCGTTATTTTTTGTTAAAATTACGTAATCGATGTGTGATTTTCATTTCCATGAATATTTTTAATTTATTATCATCAATTAGTCTGCTTGTTAAGTAGTTCAAAATACAACCGCAAGATAGCGCAACAGCATTACACCATCGCTTTCTCTATCCTCGCCGTTCAAGCGAATCAATCCTCCTCATTCCTAGGACTTATACAATTTTAATCCTCTAAATGTTTATTTAGATTTAATTCATATCGCTTTTTCTCGTATGAATTTTAATGAAATTATTCTTTTCAATTGGGCGCTTTATTTACAAATATTATTTATGTACAAATGTGTGGCGAGGCTTCTTGTTGCCTGTACGCCTGTAAAATTCCCCTTAATGAAATTATGTGCTTTAGTCTGTGGTACAGATTATCGCGGGTCCCCGACCACCATACAAATATGTCGCATTTGGAACTCAAGCGAAGTTTTAGGGATGTCTGTACCACTATAGGGAGTGTTTTAAATAGTATAGAGAATATAACCTCAATCTTGGTGCAAGATAACACTATTGTCGTCTCTGTTCTTTGTGCGGTGCTAGAAACTGTTTCCCACCATCCCATAGAGGGTGCCAGAGACATCTCAAAGTTTTTGGCACGATTGTTCTGCAATATGTGGGGGTTGGTTTGATGAATTATATATTTGTAAATGGGAAATGTAGCGTGCTATTGAAGCTTATCTACTTGGAGCGATAGGAGTTAGGAGTTGGGTGGTAGGTTACTGTTACTAGGTGGGCCGGTTAGCTGGGTTTACCAAAAACCTGGCCCACGTGGAGGGGTTAGTAGAAGTAGTTAGTAATAGTTAGCTGGACGGATGAAGGAAGGTTTGCTTTTCTGTAGTCACAGCTATATGAACTGGGACGTTCATGTTAAAAGCTACGTTTCTGGTCCCACCGGGAATTGTACCAAGGGTGACTTGGTGATGAGATAGAACACTATCACCTGAGCCACGGAGGGGTAATGAACTATCAGCTGAACACAGGTTGAGAGACTTTGAGTATCCGTGTACGTGTGGACGTGTCAATGACCCCTATGGTCTCTCTAACATAAACGGAGTCTTTTTCTGCTGGCTTTTCCACTTCATTCTTTGCTCCTATCGCTGATCGTCGCTCCAACATAATCTTACCCTTTCGGTTTGTCGCACTCTTAGTCGGAGACAGTTGCTGCAAGAGACCACGGCAGCGATGTCAGTTCAAATGACTGAAGGGCAACCCAAGTCCAGGGCACGAACGGGGAATGGGTGGTAAGAGAGAGAGAGAGAGAGGCGATGGGGGCGGGGATGGTGGCGGCGGGGGTGGGTGGGGACAAAACGTAGAGTCCGTGAAATATGCAGAGACACCTCTGTGAATAAAACACCCGTGTGCTGGGGTGAGGTCCAGTGTGACCTACCTTGGTCCTGCGGAACCTTTCGCGTGAAATATTCAGCCCTTCGCGAAAAGGCAAGGGATGCAAGGGATTGCTGAGGGCTTCCCACTCAACAATGAGGTTCAGATGGAGAAGATGAGATACTTAATATGGGGACTATGTGCTTCCTGGTAATGTCTGTCAAATCATTCAAAAGTCTTCTTTGTTTAAATTTAAATTACATTGTATGTTATAAATAATTATTTAACTTGCTAGAAATATTTATAAAGAAAGTTTATAATACCAACAGCGGCGGTCTAGTTGTAGCGTCTTCGCATCCACGATTCCATAGGCTGTGTGGTAGAGCGTGGGTTCAAACCTTGCACGACCAAACTTGGTGAGGTTTTCAGCTGGGGTTTCCCTCATCTTCTCCAGACGAATGTCGGGTCGGTGCCATAAGTTCCCCGGCAACTCAACATCTCTCCTTCCCAATTCCCGTACTCAAATCCCACTGTTAGGAGGAAGAGCAGGTCTCATGGCCTGAACCTCCTTTTGCCAAAAGACATATAAATAAATAAGTAAATAAAATAATCTGTGAACTCACTTAAATAGTTCGTAAGAAGAATGTTCCTTCAATAAGATAAATTTGACAACTCTGTTTGTTGATTTCTACATATAGCAAACTCGCTTTCACAGAGAACTTGTTTCGCAAAATGGTAGATCGTTCTTGAATCTCCTTTTGATACACAATGATTGTGTCTGTCATTTCAATTGTCAAGACAGTCGTGAATCGAACCAAACAAAGAAGTTGAACAATGAAACTGGCTGACCAACAATAAGGAGCAAAATCCATCCAGGAAAATGAAAAAGGGTAATTGACAACACGTTCACCGAGATTGGAAACAAAGCTAACGTGCTATTTTCATAGTCTTTTATTAAGATGGTACTAGCGTTGGAATAAAATCTGAAATAGATATAAATAAATACATGACATGTACTAATTGTGATATCAACTTCAAAAACAACTCCTCTCCGGCCATATAAGTGGAATTATTGCTATTATAATTGATGGTGTAATGCATTGCGTTTTGTGGAGGATATTAATAATTATTAATAAAAGACCACGTTTTGAATCACAAAAGTGAGGAAATTTTACTTTTGATTTCTAGTAAATTTTCGGTTTCATGTTTCATATCACTTTTACACTTATGTCACCGGGCATAACAAAGAGATATTTCACTTTTTCCGAGGTGTGGGGCACAAATCAAGAAATTGTTGCGCTCGGACGCCATGTTTTTACATGCTCTTGTGCATTTCAAGCGTGTCAAGAGCGTTCCTAAATATTACTTATAGAATACTATTAACAGACAGAAATTAAATCATCATTACAATCCTTAATGTTGTGTCATAACACAATAAAAATAAAGGAGCGATTATACTTCTCAGAGATTTGACTAACGCGAAGCGCTTCTCCCGCCTTAAATAATCGAGATAATATTTCAGTTCCTATTTCCGTTCTAAATCTTCTTCAGCGCTTCCCATAATCATGTTCATTGTTTGTTAGTGTCTAGGTTCTGAAAGTGTTGCGATAAAATTGTTGTTTAAAAATTGTGTTGTTTGTTTAAAATTGTGTTGTTGAATGTGTTGTTTAAAAATTTAAATCTCCCTTTTATATTCCAGTATGATACAATATTTAGCGGAGTACTCGATGCATGGATACTAATATATGTCTGTCTGTTTGTTACTTCATCACGATTAAACCACGGAACCAATCGTGATGAAATTTGGCAAGGAGATAGTTTAAATGTCTAGGATTAAAATAGGCTACTTTTTATTTCCAAAATGAGTGAAAATGATTTTGACCATAAACGTCGATGAAATAGGAAAAGTGAGAGGTATATTCGCTTACGTCGCCTAAACGGTTAGAGATGGGTGATAACTACGATTGGCAATATTGTTCACCTCAAAGAGTTCTACAAAAAAAGTCCGTGTCTATCTACAAAGGTTCACCCACGTAACTGAAAAAAAAAACGTTATTAAAAATATGGATGTTAAAATACGTACGTAAATTTAAGAGAATAATTCAGAAAAAAAAAATCAATCATCGTCAAATTTAATGCATTATTTGCTTTGTGCATTTAACAAAGATAAAAACCGCTTTTAAATCGTAACGTTTCGACGATTAGTTTAGATTTTACGAGAATATTAATGAAATGGTTCAGCCGCTTCATGCATCATGCCGCGTCATGCATCGATCGCCGCGGCTCTCGCGAGATGGTGTAGTTTATGCAGAGAACTTTTGTATTAAATTAGTATTATAATGGATTTGAAAAATTAGGATGCTGAACATGTTTTCAAAAAGCAACAAGTAAAAGTACTTTGATCTTATAACATAGAATTTTATTTTTTCCTGAGAAAAAGAAGATAAGTCTAAGAGAAGTCTCGTGCAACGGCGGGTAGTGACCTGGTATAGAATATAATCTCTTTTATTTCTGAATTGCTTGAGAAATAAAAAGAGTAGCGAGCAAAGAGACGTCACTAGAGATGGAATGGACTCACAGGTAGATGAGAGAAGAGGCAGATTGTGTGCGGTGAGAAATTTAGCGTTTGCGATTGTGCTGGGACGGGAAAGGGCATTTCGAATGATCTGAGGACTCTGAATAGGCTCAATGTTTACCACAGCACAGAATGTAGAATGGGACAGACATTTCCTCCATTCATAGCAACAATTTACATTATACAACAGTCAATAATTTCTTAATTGATTTCATTTCACTAGTATTCACCACTGAATAATGGTTGATTTTGTTAAAAATCTGGGCAATAATTCTCCAGACTCGAAACTGGACACAAAGTTAGGTTTCGGTTGTCACTTTAACGGGCAAAGAAAATTGGACATTCCAGCGGACCGGGAGGTCAAAAGAGGCGGCAAGACATTTTTGTAAATATCTCACAAACTATACAAGATATCAAAAAGTGAGACAAATGAAGGTTTTAGCTGACAAAATTTTCAACAAATTTGGTCATAAGTAATTACGAGAAATACGAGAAAATAGTATTTTTTTTAAATCTAGACCGATTTTTGTGCAGTAAAAAGCGCGAAATTTTGGTATATACGTGTTTGTACATGTACGACCATGTATGTGGATGTAAATTTTTGCATGTATGTATTTATGCACGCACATACACACACACACACACACACGACAATTACTAAAATGCGAATTTTTGAGCGATTTTAGCTGCATCCATGTATATACACAGACGTATATGTGCAAATATATGTTGGAATACATTCATACATGTATATGACACATGTGTAAATCCAAAAATAAACATATATACGTATGGATTAGTCAGTACATATATAAAACATGTATTAAAAACAGTAAAATTCCGAAAATAAAACTCGTTATACGAAAAATTCGAATATTTCGTTTAAATTCAACATTTCTGTATATTTACTGCTTTGTATCAATATATGTCTATTTCTATTTATGTATGTCTGGAGGATTTTTGTCCATCAAAATCTTTACTTAATGGTGTAAAGTGTTGCAAAATAATATTGATATTTATAAGTAGCGTGCAGAGCAACTGGCATTGCTCACTCAGCTTCTAAAAAATAGTGGCCTTGTTAAATGATCATCCTCTTAAATTATTTGTACTTCAAATGTCATGTATAAACTTAAAATAATACATTAAAACCATTTGTCGTAGCTAGGAAGTCCCCGTATGTTACTTATCTGTATAGTAGCTGAGTTTCTGCAACATCACTCACGTTAGGTATTGACATTTTTGCAAAGTAATCCTTTTTGAAACAATTAATATTTAATGAAAATATATTTCACGTTGGTCAAAACTATTGTCACCCATTACAAACATGACAAAGAAAGAGGTTGGCATACAGTAAATCCCAATGTATAGTGAAAATTGCGATGGACTGGAACGATGCTCGAACCCGGATCCTCATGATTTCGCCACCGCTGCATCTGCGTCAAAAGCGCGGTTCCCGGGTTCGAGTGTCGTTCCGTCGCAATTTTCTCTTTTGACCGAAGACGACGTAAAAGGTACTCGGATGTTGTGACCTAATGAAACTCAATGAATGCATGGAGAAAATGAATGGAAAGGAAGAAAATTTGTCAAGAATGAGGGGAATTTTATGCTATTTTCATAATATCGAAAAAAATCTATCGGTACGGACGTAGATAATGCACTTTCACAGTTTCTGGGTTTTGACGGTTTTGCAGACCTTTTCGAAAATTAACTTTTTTGCTTTCCAATTACTCAGTGTGCAAGAAAAGTATTTTTTTTGGTTTTTTTTACATCTTTTCGAATCTTTACGAATTAGCTCCAGGAGAGTTTATTTTCAAATTTTTACTATGATGTCCAATGTCTTATGTACGTATGTTAAGAATTTTGATCCCCCGTTAACTCACGAACATATTGATGCATCGAAACCAAACTTTGAATGCGTGTATCACACCGTTACACTCCCCTTCCGATATCTTAAAATTCAAAATTTAGATAATTTTTATAGATTTATTGCGATTGGTTATCGTGCAGATTGCTAAACCGAATTCCTGTGTGTCGCACCGTTTACGAGAGGCATCGAAAATTTATTACGCAAACAAGAGTTATTGCTTTACATAGCTGTATGATTTTGTAAAATCATAGTATCAATATTTTTAGAATAAGAGTGAACCCATAAGTCCACTAGTTGTATAGTACGAAAAAAACAAGGGATTTCTGGATACATTCTCCTCCTTCTTTTCGATTTTGGCCGCGTGAAGTAACCTCATGCATTCATCGTTCTGCTTCTTTCTTTGATTTCCAGTATTTCTTCCTCCTTTCACTTTTTGCTCTTTCCTTCTCTCTTCTGTCCAGATGTTAGTTCTTATTCTCTTCTCCTTCTCGTGGAAACCCTCAAAGTTGTGCATCAACCTTCCGAACGTTGTTCTGTCCTGCATTGTATCATCCGTTATGCCAATCTCTGCAATATCTTTTTTAATTCCTTTATGCCACTGGATACATTATTATATATTCCTTTTTTTTTTTTTCGTGAATAACCCATTTGTTGAAGACGCTCGATGATGGAACAGGAAAACAAAGGCTTGTGATGAACAAAAGGTTGATTAATCTCTGAGCAACAGTGGCGCAGTCTGCGTTCTACGCTCTTCCCGGTTCGCATCTCTCTGGTGCCGAAAGCGGGACCCGAGTGGTTCTTTCAGCGTTCGCTGTTCATGTTTTATTCGCAGTCTGCCGTTTGCGTTTGCGAATGCGCTCATCGGGTGCGGCGCCGACCGATAACCCCCGGGGGGCGCAAAGTACGTGATGAGGACTTGGAACAAGTGACTACAGAGAGGGGAAAATTAATACAAAACAAAAACTTGCGATTCTTAATTACTCCTCCTCGTGATCCAACTTGCGTTCAGTAATTTCCTGAACTGGAATGACACGGTACTCGAAATTCATGCGCTGTTTTGTATTATTTTTAAAATTTCAATCAATTTTTATCTTATTCAATCAACATATATTTTTTCGAACTCAATACAATCAATGAACCACATTTTTTATAGTGGAAGAAACAATTTGCTATAAACCAAAGTTTATTAGCTTTTAATATATTATGTAATATTATAAAGGATAGTAATTATTCGTCTGAATAATTTATAGTGTGATGCCCCTTTTCACATTTAGAGCACATGCATAAGGGTTGCTCCTGCAAAAAGCGCCAACGTTTTACTGGAGGCAACTCGCTGCCTTCTCGACAACCAACATCCAAAATGCGCGAGAGTTTCCGACAGTTGCACTTTAATGTACAAAATATACAAGTAACTGATCGTGGCGCAGCGAAAACTCGTCGAGAGACACCCCCCACCTGCGAGCCGCATCTTCAAGAGTTCCGTGACGTTTGCGAAACGTCCCGTACAGTAGGAGGAGGGGGTAGGAGCGGCACTCGGTCATTGGTCGGGCAATGAGACGCGTCCGCCTTCCCTTCAGGTGTCGTCGCTGGACACCGTCTCCGCATATTCACCCGGAGGGAATATTTAATCATAATAGTCTGACTCAGACTATGATATCTGACATAGATCTTACTTTAGTTTTTTCAATGATTTTCAAAAACTTCACGGAAGCAACATCCGTTTCAAAAAATTTGAAATTTCAGTTACGGCGGCTTGTCCTTTCATGACATCTGTTTGTATTATGACGATGCGTTGATAGTAATGTTTTTTTCTTATTTTCAAAGTGATGCGCGTGATGTTGTAAATGTTTGTTTTTTTGTGAATGTATTAATTTTTTATTCACAACGGAAACGATGTTTTGAGCTGTGTTTTCCGAATCTGATGAATTTGTATTTTATTGATAATATATAATACATTTTATTGTGAATTTGCGCTTTAATTTATTATAACTAGTCGATCCGCTTAACACGTCTCACCCCCTGATTCGTATTTGGGGTTTCACCCCATCAAGCTCGCTAGTGAGTTGCACCCTTTGTCTCCCATTTGGAGCTTCACCTCAGTCAGATTTCAAGCACGGCGTCGACAATATTATGTCTCTGTCATTCACAAACTTATACTTTTTAATGAGAACAGCTTTGTTATTTTCTATTTTTAATGTAGTAGTGTGACCCGATTGTAAGAAAACAAGTTGTGATAGTATGCAACTTTGATTTACCATACTTCGCTAGGAGATAGTTAAATACGTAAAACATATAATAATAATTTATTATTAATTTGCAAGTGAGCAATGCTCGGTGGCAGATGGTAAACGTAATAGACATAATACGAATATACACAATACCATAAAGTGAAGTTAAAAAAAAATCTTCGCCGAAATATCTATAAAATACACATACACACGGAATAAAATACTTAGAAAATTAGTACACAATAAGCGAGAAGGATAATACACCTAAGAATTAAAAAAAAAAAATTAGGTCAATATGTGTTTACATTCACATACGTACAGAAACACATTTTCACTATACAAACACACACAGACACACACTCATACGTACAAGCACGCTTCAATATACACACAAATACCATTACNAAATATCTATAAAATACACATACACACGGAATAAAATACTTAGAAAATTAGTACACAATAAGCGAGAAGGATAATACACCTAAGAATTTTTTTAAAAAAAATTAGGTCAATATGTGTTTACATTCACATACGTACAGAAACACATTTTCACTTACAAACACACACATACGTACAAGCACGCTTCAATATACACACAAATACCATTATTCCTCCCATAACGTTAATGTAAAAATAATTGCTATAATACAATTAAAACAAAGTATTAACTATAAAAATAACGCCAAAACAGGATTGATGTGAACAGTCACTCACAGTTCACGTCACTACACTACACTACTCTACACTACACTACACTGCACTGTAATTATATTCGCTCTGAGCATTTTCTATACCCTTGAATAGGAAGGTCACTTGGCCGGTACCCAGTCTCCGGTGGTTATTATTGCATTGGACAATTACGAAGGGAGGTGTCATTTTTTTTTCTTTATCCTATTTGAATGCGTGTGTTTCAAGTTTTAATTGAAATTAATTATCAATCAATGGAGCGTGATACCGTTGACGCCCTCGGATTCTGCGAAAACACGTGTTGAATAGTTTCCAATATGATTTGTAGTATTCCTGAAATCATCGTCATTTTATCATCATTACTGGAAGCATTCGCTCATTCCAACATTACGAAAGGAGATGCGTCGCTCCAAGAACGGAATTAAAATAGGTTTTAGTGAATTAAATATTTTTTGGAAAATTATTGAATGTGTAATTATTTTGATTTCCGTATTTACTTTACTCCCACTTTTTGTTATAATATATTCAAACCAAAAAGATGTAAAAGTGAACTATTCTTTCTGTTTTTAAATGACACAATCTTTATGAGGTGCACACTCATCATATTAATTAACACGAATAATTTGTCAAAGTACGATTTTAATATTTTTTTTGAGAAATTATCCAACCCAGTTCCACTTACAAATCGGCTATTTATCAATCCATTCCTTTTTGTTTTCAATCCCGAAAAAATAAAAATTCCGAGTTGGAGCGAAAGCTGTTTCCTGTTTGCGAATGATTCAAAGACAAATGACAAGTGACGTGCGCGTGTCGCACGTCGAAGCCTGCTGACAGCGACGGCAATAAGAGTACGTGCGCACGTTCCCATTAACGTGCATTTGCAACGCAGCTTCTGACAAAAGGAAGCAATTAGCCTGAACTCATCTATCGCGAGCGGCGGCAGAGGCTGCGAGTAACAGAACTCCCAAGTATGAATTCGCTTATAGCCAAGTCCTTCTGACAGCGAAATGGCGCCAACTGACTCGGTTTTGCAATTCCCTTTGGAATACCACATGACCTTTGGAAACGAAGGAGACATGATCCGATAATATTTTAATTTCGAACACTGTGACGGCTTTTAAAAAAAAATTAATTGGTTGCACGTAAATTGATAATTAATTTTAATTGTAATGTCACGGTTTTTGAATTCTATTGAATAGGAAGCAATTAAAAAGTGTTTGTTGAACACCAATTGCTTTAAAATTCTTTGAATCAAATAATTTTTGTTTCTGCTATGGGAGGGAGTTAGAAAGTTCTTATTCGACTATCTGGTTTGTTCAAAATGATTCTCTACATCTTCGCCGTTGCGTCATTGTGTTGAATACCAATATGCTCACCAGAGATTAAAAAAACAAGGAAATGTAAGCGATTTTACTTTTGATGTGAGATGGATATGTGAAAAAGTATTATTCTATAAATTGTTAAGCCATGTCAGTCCTTCATCACTCAAAGTGTAATGAAAGTATCGAATCTCAGTATGCGAGAAACAAACTTTAGGTAATTCATAGAGAAGATTCATGAGAATATAACTTCAAAAATATAAATAGCGTGAGAAACTTGGGAAGTAACTTTTTTTGTGTTGTATTAAATACAAATTTGTTGGAATTCTACTTATGTTATGACACGTGACTTTTTCTTTGATCGTGGAGAGTATGTTGAAATGTTAAATCCGCCTCTGCCTTACCTCCCTTGATCGGAATTGACGGGATGGTCCCTAGCTCGCTTCCGGAGAGTAAATTAGTTTACTATCGTCCACGTGGTCATACGCACTTTGTAACTTTTGCTTTTTTCACTATAAATTTATTATTTAAACACTAGACAGATAAACTGCATTCGATGAAATACAGATAGTGTAATATAAAGCACTGTACATACACTAGTTAATGGATGAAATATATTTGTTACTGTATTTGAATTTAGGATTGAGATAATGTGTTAACTAATTACTATGTTCTTCTATGGAAATTTTTTTTTCGAGGGTAAATTCAAATACTTCTGCATCCGGAAACATACTAACAGTACGGGAGAGACACGGAGGGTTCGGAAGAGACACAGGAGAACATTTATAATGAACGTGGGTACCCAAATATTGGCTAGATTATTGCAGAAAAGATGATGAAACTAGCAATATAAAAGTCTTATATGATTTTCCTGAGTTTCACGTTGTAGTTAAGAGTTCACATTAAGATCTATTATTGACCAGTCTGTTTCTTTTGTCCAGTTCTTTGTTTCGTTTATAAAGCGTGGTTTGATTCGCAATTGGTTTGACAATTGAATACGACAAATATTTTTAATGGATGTCTGTAGGAAATGAAGAACCATTGTTTTCGCCCAAAAGTCAAGAACTGTCGCGAGTGAAGTGAAGGGATCTCAGCTAGTATTAAATAGGAATCACTAAGATTCGAAAGGGTAACAAATAAAACAATAAAAAACAACATTTTTAAAAGCAAGCTTTTATGTTCTAAAACGAAGAAAATAAGCTAAGGCTTTTATTAAAGTAATGCATTGTTTAATGCTAATACCTCCATACGTATTTCACATTAGGGGATATAATAAAAATAAAATCATTTTATTTTTATAATATTAATAAAAATAAACGTCTTTTTATCGTTGACAATACTAACTTTGTGTAGAAGTTAGCATAAAGGTGCAATTATTTTCTAATATTTCAGAATGTTAAAATTTATTTAGGCTAGCGTTGTTAGTTATCTATGGTAGGAGTTGTATTATTGTACTTTTATTTATTATGACAAGATCTACATTTATAGTAATACAGCGTTATTTTATGTCGTAAATCCTTTTCGTGTATCATCTTGCGTCACCTTCTGCACCTTTGTTCAAACGGTTTCCTGCAACGGATTATACTCGTATGTCATATCAATACATAAATTTATAAATATAAACTTTACTGTCAAGAAAGCAGTTACAAACTGCTTATGACCACGTGGAGGACAACAAACTAATTTTACTCTCCGGAAGTAAACAAGGGACCATCCCATCAATTCCGATCAAGGGCCAAAGGCAGAGGTGGGTTGAAAAATCTCAGCGAAAACTCCTAGATAAGATAGAAAGTTAGCTACATGTTATAATATTAATAGAATATCAACATGTTTGTAATTAGAAATTGTCATTGAGTTATGTTTTGAGTGGGTTCAGTGTATTGATGTTTTTGAGGTTTAGTGGTAACGAAGTATATAGCATAGCTGTACATCTGTATTATGAGTGATTTCTTTTGGTTATGAAAGGGGTTTCATTCGCATGGCTTCCACATGGCTATGTACCGAAAGAAGAAACCTCTCACTAGCGCTCATGTTATATCTCTCCGCCAACCGGTTTAAAAATATGATTCTTCGAACGTTGAGAAGAGCCAATCCGTTGAAACTGCGTATTCGTCTGGAGAAAGGGAAGGGCGGAAGGGTGGTTGACGTGAACACGACGTGGCAGGGCTTGGAGGGTGGTGCCCGCGTCATCTACAATATACGCCGCGCGACGGGAGGGAGTGAGGTTAGGGTTCAGGGAGTGAGGTTAAGGCGGGACAAGGGGAGAAAAGAGGAAACTGTCAAGTCACATGCAGCTTATGAGATTGCAGGTCGCATTTCCTCCTCCACTGTGAAAAGTGGGTCAAAATGTTTGAGATGGATAGAGGGAAGCGAATTTGATATGGCGGGTTGTCGAGTTAGTTAATGGGGAAAAAATCAAACGGAAAAAATACCGCTTTTTTCTCTTATGTGAAATTATGGGTTCGATTTCAGTAGCTGCCTGTAACAATGTGACGGTTTAACACAATTTTAATGAGCTTTTTTTAATACACATGGTTTCTTAATGAGACACCTCTAGTTGATTTTTTAAATTACTTGCAAACGTTATTTTGTCGCACCTCGCAGGGAAAATTGTACTTCCTGGGAATGCCGAAAAGGTTAGGTAGTTCTTCTTCTAGTTTATATGTGCACATTGAATTTTCTCTGATTTTGTGGCAAAGTCAAAATTTTCTTTTTACGTACAAATCGAAAAAAAACTAAGCGTTTTCTTATTCAGTTAGTCCCGAGAGAAATTTTTTTTACGTAAGTCTCGATATAAAATTGTTTGGTGTAGGGAAGTATTGCAATCTCTATCGAGAAAAAAAATATTTTGAGATCTCTTCGAATATTTAAGAATTGGTTCTTAGGAGAGTCGTCTGTTTTCAAATTTTGGCTCGTGTGTGTTAAGAAATTTGTTCCCCCGATAACTCACAAACAAATTGATGCATCGAAACCAAATTTGAAATTTCACTTTGAATGCTTGGAGAATAGAAACCTATTTGTGGACAACTCATACCGACTTTATTTAAACACCACATTCCACTTCCCGTTTCTTAAAATTCAAAATTTTGAAAATATGCATAGAAGCATTTGATTGGTCAGCTATTTTTGCGCACAAATTGCTAAATCGCATTTGCTGTACGGTGCACGGTTTTCGAGATATAGGGAATTTTTTTTCGTGAAAATTAGGAGGCTCTTTTCTATCAGCCTGTGTGAGACTATTGCAAAAAGTTTAAGGTAGAAAATCTTTCGTACAATCTATACCTGTATGTGTAGATATTATTTTTAGGTATCAGGTATCTTGTAGATTGATCTTTTGAATATTTCACCCAGATTAATACTTATAAGATATTATGATTTCTTATTGAAGGTTTTTTCTTTTTTTAAAAAAATTAGTGTAAAATAAGGTTTTTAGTGCCATAAGTATTTTCTTATGAATTGTAATTGGAAAGGTAAGTAGAGTACATTCCAGATTTTTTCTCTCCTGTCGCCAGAGAACTATTATTTTGGACGTTGAATGACGTAATTTCAGTGCTCTCTTGATCGTAACTTTCGTCTCAAATAACCGCAAGTAACAGAAAGTTAGTTTCTATGGAGTTGTTTAGCATGGTCTTCACGCCCTCAAAAATAGATGTCATGGATACTTCATACTTTTTTTAATACAATTGCTCCTTCACAATATTTATCTATCTGCAGTAAATTAATTTATTGTATTAGAGAGACAAGAGAAAACTAAAGAACTATTCCAATAAGCCTGACACTGCCCATGTGCCACGTTCTATGTTTTATGAAGACTGAGCATAAGGTACAAAGTTTATTGAACTGACTTGAAGCACTTCATCAGTTGTTGAAGAGACTTACAAACTTTTACTATTGTTCTCCATAATGATAAAATTTTAGTACGGTCATGTTCAAACATTATGTGGAAAGTTCTTTTTCAATTTCAAAATGAAGTATATTAAGAAAGTAATTAAAGAAACCATGCTTGGTTTGCTATTTACACGTTTGACAGTTGACGTACATATGTATCCAGATGTAAGTACTTGTTTGTATCATATTCTCATGAGTTCTCGGATCACATCACTCCTAAATGTACTAGAACTAACTTTTGGACAATAAATTATTTTTGATTTAATAATATCAAATTTTAATAGGAGTGAGTTTCGATCAAATATATGGATGATTTTAAAGAAATATAATGTAGGTTGTATAATATGATCTATGCGTTACTGTTTTTTCAAACATGTACAGCATACTCATTTTCAAATTCATAAAAATACAAATTTAATACAAAACTTGAGTTTATACACAACACCATCTCGCAGGGACTGCACCGGTGGAATTTTCGCTTCCGACGTATGACGTGGCGCAACCATTTCATTAAAATTCTTTCAATAAATCTGAACTATTCGTCGAAATTTTCCTATTTCAAGACTTCGTTATTTTTGTTAAATACACAAAACAAATAATGCACTAAATTTAACGATAATTGATTTTTTCTTTTTAAATTACTGTATTAAATTAAAGTTTTTAACACTTCTAATATTAATAACGTTTTATCGCTAATTTAGCTTAATATTTGTAGTGAGAGATATGCTGTCGCGGACTTTTTTGTAAAGCTCTTGGAGGCAAACAATATAGCCATTCATAGTTGTCACCTATCTCCAACCGTTTAGGAAGCGTACGTGAATATATGGCGGTGTCTTTTCCGATTTTGGTGACATTTATTGCGAAACAAACATATGCCTTTCTTATCGCACAATATTAAAATAAAAGTGCACCACCGTCCATTCTCGACATCTAAAATATATCCTTTTGCCAAAATTTAATCATTATCATTTCAGTGGTTTAGTCGCAAACAGACAGACACGCTTTCGCGAGTCGCTTTTATTTATTAGTGTGGATTAGCATTACACAAATCTCAAATACCGATTTATTCATAACGAAGCCACAAACAATATTATGAATAAAGATGCGAAATACCCCGTTGTTTTTCGTTCTTTGCGTCATCCGAAATTCCCTCTCACCGAGGAATTGTGCACGGATTTGAGCGCGTGGTTCTGTCATGCGCAGCGTCATTGTTTGCGCTCCACGTCCATTGTAGATACACGCGTCATCTCGCGTTGCCACCGCGCGGTAATCTGCGATTCTTCTCTCAAAATATCTCCACCGCAACATTCACGGAATACGTGTTTTGTTTCGAGGGACGAATTACTCGCAGTCATTGCGCTCGACTCTCATTTCCTCTTTTACACAAATGAGATCGCCGCGTTTCGACATGTCGAGCGGTTTATGCCATTTCGAAACATGTTATCGACGACATGGCCGCCATTTCGGTGAATCTACTAGAAAATGCAAAAGGTAGGGTAGTAGGATAAAAGGATAAAAATAGAATAAAAAATAAAATAAAAAATGGGCTAAAAGAATAAAAATTGTATAAGAGATTAAAAATACAATGAACAAATAATAATAATAGAAATTTTTTATTTTTTTTCCTCTTTTACTTTCTGATTTCAATCGTGTAGCTTTAATTAAATATTTTACTGTCAAAAAAGCAGTTACAAACAGTGTATGACCACTTGGAGGATAATTACTACCTTACTCTCGAGATGCGAGAAANTCTGATCAAACTGCCTAGAGGCAGAGGAGAATGCAAAAATTTCTGCACTCAAAAGCACAATCATGGCATGCGTCCCCTTAAAATATACAATAAATAGTTAGCTTTTTAGAATATCAAGAAATTCATAAAATAGAAAAAGTTATATTTTATAAAATAAAAATCATAGCATATACTTTCTCATGTACGTTTTTCCGTCTGCAGCATAGAGTAAGAAAAAATTATGTAGTGAAAGGGTCATTTCAGACGTAGTCCTCTACAGTGCTCTGTTCACGCTCAAAGTTGCTACATGAACTAATTACTGTCCGTTTTTTGAAATTGAAAGTAAAATAAATATTCAGAATCTTATTTTAAAACATACCAGCCTTATAAATATCGTAAAAGTGTTACGTAAATGTAATTCGTTGTAGACAGAAATTGATGTACTTTCGTGTCTGCCGTGCGTTCGCTGTCCTCCTATGTATTTTATCATTATCGTATCTGTCATTTTAGTTTACGAAAAGTGTATTGTACGTCTGCTTAGTCCATTTACACCGCTAAATACCATTCAAGCTTCTTGAAACACTATCCTAATGTGCAAGTGTAGCCGACAAATTATTTTACTGTGTCTATACCAAACTTTAATGCGAAATACCGCTAATGCGGATGTAATGCATACTAATTTTACTTTACGTACAACAAATTTAAAAAACCTTTGGAGCCATTTTTGAGAAACATTCAAAGGAGTACTTTGAACTTCATGTGTAGTACCCTTTGATTTAAAGTAAAAAAATTAGAGCACATGCATCGACAACAAGTGAATTCTACCGTAAATACGAAATGGCAATTAAATATATTCATTCATTTTCTCAGAATCGCTGCGCGCAGACGGTCGGACATTATGCCAAAAACCACTTTTTGAGAATCAGGGATATTCCGTCGAAATATCCCTTTCGAATTTTTTCACGATTACATTACTTTCTATATACTACGTATATGAAAAAGTAAAAACTTTTTTTCTGGTTTTATAGAAACTATCACTTTTAATCTTCAACGAAGCGAGACGAAGTAATATTTTATCCAAACTGTACTTATCTGTGCTCTTAGAAACACGAGTGTCATAACACCTTTCTCCTACACACATGCAATACGATTCTTCCACTTCTGTCCGTCTGGCGTAAAGTACCTGACAATCAATATCGATTTTGTCCACGGCTGCTAGAATCTCGGGTTCACTTCTTGCAAGCTAATCGTATTGATTGAAAAGTGTTACTATATTTACTTGTTATTTTTTAAGCATCTGTAAGTAAATTCATTTCTCTTTCTTACCAGCAATGCTGAAATCGATATTCATTCGTAACAATTTTTTTCCCTATAACCGACAGCAGTGGTGTACTGGTAGCGTCTTCGCTGAGCGGAAGAGCGCGGGTTCAAACCCTGCTCTGCCGAACTCGATGAGGTTTTGAACTAGGGTTTCCCTCACCCACTCCAGACAAATGTCGGTTCGGTACCATAAGTTCCTCAGTAACCCAACATCTCTCCTTCCCAATTCTCTTTCACGAGTCCAACGGTTAGGTGGAAGAGCAGGTCTCATAGCCCGAACCTCTCCAAAAGGCATAAAATAAATTGATAAATTATAATTAACCCTTAATTTCCTTTCTTGTGCACTAATAATTCTTTGAGCGACCAATTAATGGTTAGCGGCTGTTCTTACGATTTGATGCGAGATCATCTCAGCAATTCAGATCCCTAAGGCAGAGGCGCATTTCACATTTCAACATACTCCTAACGATAAAAAAATAGTTCGACATGTGTTATAGTATTAACATAATAGCAACAAATATTGTATTTAATAAGACACAGAAAAGTCATTTCACAAGAAAGAATTATTATCAAGTTATAAATCATTCGGAAAGTATTGTTGATAATTCGTAACAATTAAATAACACTGTGAAATAATATTCTTTCACTGCTGGTAAATCGAATTGCCGTCGTGTGAAATACAAAGAGAAAAATAAGGCTGCAGGAACTCATTTTAATTTTTTAACTTAAAAATGAATTATATTCTTTTAAGTTTCAAAAATGAGTACCAGAAAATCTCTGGATAAACAGATGTTCGATCCAGCATCAAAACTCTAAATTTGGGGAGTCAATAACATTTCAATGCATTTCAATATTTGAACGGAGTATTATTAGTAATTGTTGGAGGTTTCACATTTTTTCATGTATATTATTTTGCTACTTTATGTTAAATAATAACATGTTTTTCTTTTTTGTAGGTGAGTTCCTGTTGTTTCGTCTCAGATAATAACCCGTGACAACGTTTGCGGTAAGTCATATTTTTGCAATATCCTGCAAACATTTTATCTCCATTTTTTTTAACGGAAGATTTTTTTCGAAGGAAGTTCACCTTTATTAATCTCTTGTTGTTACATGGTTCACATTATGGACCTTCCGTCAAGTCATCTAAATTGGGTAAACGAATTGGGAAGGATATGTCTTGGATCTTCGGATGGTACAGAACCATCTTCTGTTTGTAGAGGGTGAAAACTTCACCTCAGCAGACTGAGTTTGGGACCGACATTGAACTTTCTTTGCATATATTTGTTCCGTGTACCCTACACGTGGAGACGATATATGATAACTTTCTTGTCAGGTGAAAATGGCGACGAGCCGGGAATCGAACCTGAGACTTCTGCTTTGATCGCAGGGGTGTTAACCACTACACCACCCATTCACCTTTCCCAACTGTGCACCATTTAGGCCTGGGTGGAAATGGTGTACGGTTGTGAAAGACGAACGGGTGGTGTAGTGGTTAACACCCCTGCGATCACTTCAGAGGTCTCAGGTTCGATTCCCGGCTCGTCGCCATTTTCACCTGACAAGAAAGTTATCACATTGAACTTTCTAGTATGCTTCCACTTCGGCGATTCACGTATTTGTTAGTCGACCGGTAATTCTAAAGAAAGAACCAATTTACAATTCATAGTAACTCAGATCTCTTGTTAATTCCTAGGGGAGTTATCAAAGAAATTCTCTTTAATCCTTTTGTTCGCTGTAACAACGATGGATCAGAGCAAAGGAAAGAAAAAGAATGAGGTATGAAAGGCCTTTTTATGGTGACGTTTTTATATTCTTCTTAGATAGACTTTATAAAAACTTTATTGTCAAGAAAAGCAGTAACAAACTTCGTATGACCACGTGGAGGACAATAAACTAATTTACTCTCCGGAAGCAACCAAGGGATCATCCCATCAATTCCGATCAAGGACCCTAATGGCAGAGGTGGATTTAACATTTCAACATACTCCTAACGATACAAAATAGTTCGACACATGTTATAGTATTAACATAATAGCAACAAATATTGTATTTAATAAAACATAGAAAAGTCATTTCACAAGTACGTATTATTATCAAGCTATAAATCATTCGGAAAGTATTGTTGATAGTTCGTAACTCAAACATAGAAATCTCTTAGATTGCGGTGAACCTCATCGCCAGGTAACAGATTAATCATGTTAAGTCGAATGAAAATGGGAGACGGGACCTTGAGCTCAGCGCGCTCATGCTCCTACCGACTGCGCCATCCCGTTCGCCTCTCGGGCCCGTCTACCATTTTCATTCGACGTAACATGATTACGTAACTATTAAATAACACTAAATTCGCTAATAATTATTTCAATTGAAGTAGTCTCTAGGCAAGAGCCTAGCGAGTCTGTATAAATCAAAATCCGCCTCTACCCGAAGGAAAACCGGGGGAAAACCCGGGCCAGGATGGCGCGTACATATCGTTTATTTAATGTCTTACGGCGAGTTTCTGACCATGAAAAGTAAAAGTGATTTGGGTGAGGGACATATGTTGCCGGGGAACTAATGGTACCGAACCGACATTTGTCTGGAGTATGTGAGGGAAACCCCGGATGAAAACCTCTCCTAGTTTGCCCAAATAGGGTTTGTACCCACGCTCTACCGGTCAGCGATATAGCGGTAACGAAGACGTTATCACGAGACCACCTAAGTCGGATTCTGCTTGCAAATGTAGTCGTAACAGATATAGATGTACATTTTTAGTGTTAATCATTCATGGAATCATTTAGAATGTTTATTTACAATTTTAGGAATTGAAAATATCTTCATGATTTATAAAAAATATTTGATAAAATCGACAATTATATGATATTTCCTTAAAATTTAGTTCTCGTATGACTCACGTCACTAATGTGCAGCCAATATCACAATGTTTTTGTAGAGAACATGACTTACGTTACGGATTACGACTTCTTAATAATATTACATTTTTTGTAGTGGTTTTGAATTAATTATCATTCCACATACACAGTCAAGTGCATTAACTTTTAATCTACTGTGGGATTCAATTTTAATCTCGCTGCGGACCACGAAACAAAATTTTCTCTCATAAAAATTGTCATTAAATAGAGTATGGAAAAATAAAGGAACGTGTAAAAGTATTCTCTTGCACGCATATAATATTTCATTCATGATTTTACTCATGACATTTTTCCACTCTGACAAAAAGTATCTGACATTAAAAATATATATTAATATTTGTTTGTAACAAATTTTGAACATTTGAATAAAATATTAGTGGCGTATTGCAATACATAACGCTCAGGAAAATCAATGTTGGGGAAATAGTGACAATAATTTTTTTCAACATTCAACGTCCGAAAACCTTCTCGTAAAGGTCCGTTACGTTATCGGTGGCGAGGGAAAATAATGTTGACAGACCTAGTTTTGAACCTGGGATCTCGTGCTCTGACCGCAAAGGTGCTGTCATCTGATCAGGACACGGTAACCAGGTGGATGTTCTCCCAGCGTAGGAAACTGGTGGACACTTATTCCCTATACGGAAATGTGTCACAAGCTCAAGAGAGAAGGCCAGATGGAGACGAACGGGTTTTGGGTGGTGCGGAGGATAGCACCCCTGCGGTGAGTACAGGTGTTTCCGGGTTCGAGTCATGGTCCGTGACAATTTTTATCTGGTGGTACACTGTGATGATTTTATTATTTAGCGTATATTAAGTTCGTCCAAAAGTAAGATTAACGACTGAGATCGCATCACTCGTCATTATGCGATTGCTTAACATGTACCATTAAGATTTTTTAATTTCAATTATACGAAGACTCTTAAGGGAAGTATTGCTCCATCTTCAGAGCTGTGATAGTGTGGATGTTATACAAAGCATACAATAAAAACAACAATAGTAGACATCAAATGTATGAAAAACTTACCGAGTAACCCAAAGTATTGTTAATATGACGTCCAATGATTAAAGCCTCTTTACAACCATATTAACAATACTTTGGGTTACTCGGTAAGTTTTTCATACATTTGATGTCTACTATTGTTGTTTTTATTGTACGCTTTGTATAACATCCACACTATTTCAGCTCTGAAGATGGAGCAATAAATGTTTCGAAACGTCAGCTAGTACCAATCGTTTGTTTTGGTTGCCGACTCGTGATAAAACCCACCCTTGAATATCAACATGACTGATAACCATCAACGTACTACACTACAGAAACACTACTTTGACTCGTGTTCCCTCAATTGTTTATTTGCTCTCTTGGGAACCAATTGTTGTAGAGCAGCGCTGGGTGAATTACAAGGACCAACAACCAACGCAAGGCAGTGGGCCGCTTACGCTTAGTGTAATTAACGCGTTGTTAGCGTTGATCTGGCGGTTGTTGGCTCACACTGAATTCATCGCACCGTTGGACGTTGGGAGAACACGCCAGAGAAACTCTCCACTCGTGAACTCGGAGTGTACCTGTCGATTTAAGCCCTGAGATCTCTTGTTTCCGGACGATGTCAAGAGAGGTGGGCTGGTTAAGCTGTTTAGAGAAGGTTGGAATTTTAATACGCAATTATAATCCGATTTGTTTCCGCAAAGTAAGACCTAATATGTGACGCATAGTAATCTGCCAGTTTTTATGCATTTGTGCCTTCCTGGTACATGTTTTATTTCACCAGTCTTTTAAAACGACATCAATAGTGAGAAATAACGAAACACGTTACTAGTAATATATTTCTAAAACTCGCTTTGAATAATAAATAAATTGACGAGCGACATACTAAATTATTACCTTAAATCGTTTACATTTTAAAGAGATTGTTGTTTTATAAGTTGCAAAATTACAAATCAAACATTAAAGTTCGTATAACTAATAAAATTAAAATTATTTAATTTATAGATTAATATGTCATGAAAAAAAAGAAAAAAAGTGATCTTTATCTTAATTTATAAATGATTTTTAAGTGATTGTGATGGATCTGATGGTTTGGTTGTTAATTTATATTAATTAGAACAGTCCATTTAAATCCGTCTGCAGTACTAAGACTTCCTCGTTGAGTAAAGAAAAAAAAACAAGCGAAAGAAAACATCTGAACAATGGACTTGATTACTGCGTCTCAAAAACATTGGAATTCATTCAAGATAACAATACAAGTAATTTCCTAATTTGGGTTAAAAGAGCAATAATTTGTTGATTTACTTTCATACTGATGTATGGATGGAGATATGCTTGTAGATAAATCGAAATGTATTTTCTGAATGAACTATCTGAGTACCCGGCGAATGACCGGAATTTTTGTTTCTTGCTAACTCAGTATTCTTTTACTAAAGAAAATATAAAATCTATCTATATTGTAAGATCAAAATAATTTTAATTACTGTTTTTTAAACACGTGTGTACAACATCCTAATTTTACAAATTTATAAGCATACAATTTTAATACAAACTTGATTGTATGCACTTATTTGAGTTTCACCTTCAGCAGCGAGAATGAATAAATCCCTGGATGAAACCAACCATAATAAGTGATGAAAAGTTGTTTGCGAGAAAAACAAATCAATTGCAACGTCACTTCACCCTTACTTACGGGCAATTAACCCCTATAAGTGCTGAACTTGTGCTAAAGCGGCGTCACGCGAAATCCATGAATGAAACCCGTCTTCGTCGATTAAGTATTTTTACATCACTCTTCCTTCCCACTCAAACCATGGGGTTTCTATGGCTGTTGCCCCATTATCAGAAGGGTGGCCTCACTTTGACATAACATCAGAAGTGTCTCAGCATCTCATGTACGAGAACTCATCTCGTAGAATGAGCAGACTCTCGCACGGGAGCCGCGCCGGTAAAAGCTTCAGAGGCAAAAGACACGACGGCGGCAGCGCGCCTGCACCATTTCATTAAAACACTTGTATAATCTTTAACTATTCACCAAATTTTACGATTTAAAGAAGTTTATAATCTTTGTTAAATGCACAAAACAAAACAACCATTACATTTCAAGACGATTGATTTTTTACTTCTTAAACTACTCTCTAAGTTGAAGTATTTTATCACTTCTATTCTTAAAAACGCTTTATCAATAATTTAGGTTCACCTTTGTAGATTAACATATGTCGTCGCGATGTCATTGAGGTGAACAATATTGTCATTCATAGTTGTCACCTCTCTCTTACCGCTTAGGCAGCGTAAGCAAATTTAAGTCTCTTTTTCCCTGTTTCATAGACATTTAGTATCAAAAGCCATTTCTATCTTTCATTCTGCGCATTTTTTAAAATAAAAATTCTTTATTAATATTTTAACTATATGTTTGTCAAATTCCATCACGATCGGGTCAGTAGTTTAGTCATGATAAAGTATCAAACAGACACACTTTTGCATTTATATATTAGATTGAATGAGGTATATATCACAATTGTTTCTTCTTAAAACGAGTATATTGATTGTTTTTATTGTGTTTCAATTTATGACAACGAAATATAACTCGCATTACGAAACCCATACTGATTCAAACATTCCGAACCAAGCAGAAAGTACCCTGGAATGTCTTGCTGAGTTACCACTTTGGTTTTGTGCGTCGAGATGGAATAGAGAGTGACAAACTCCCAGGGGAAATTCATGTTGAAGTCTAGAAGAATACGACGTCGACTTGTAAATTCTCAATTGAGCGGATACGATCTCAAGAGTTCAACTAGGAAAATCTCACTCTCTCACATCAAGAAAATTTTTATATAAAATTATTTTTATATTGTTTGGTTACAGAAGTTAAAAAGTTTTTCTAATATATACTTCCTTGTGTAGTTTTAATCATTTATTGTTTAAATATCTAAATTCTACTTATTCTTGCATTTCAATATCTAGTTTCTGAAAATAAAGATAATTTTACTTGAGTTTGTCATAGTAGATTCTCTCTTCCTACATCATTTTATTATTGAGTCAGTTAAAAATGTTACTTTAATAATATTCCAGATAGATTTTGAGTATATTAATTGGAAATTGATTGTGATGAGGTCTCAAAGAAACATGGAAGTAATTTGTGAAATATTGTAAAATAATTTTTTCTTCTCTCCTGAGTTAGAACAAAGACAGTTCGGTGCTTTAGCGTATGCGTCATCGTTACGTGGAGAGATCTGAAATAGAGAAATTTCCCATTGTTACCGTTTCCGAACTCTTATTGAAAATCGTAGAAAATTTTGAAATAACCGTTGAGCTTATATGTAGTTGAAGCACGAAGAAAACATCATTGTATGTGTATTAGAGGAATTTTTACTTTAGCTAAAATTTCTTGGAATGAGTACACGAATTACAAAATTTAAAATTTCTCTTCGAACTAGCCAAAGTTTCGATGTAACACAAACATCAGAACTAAAATAAACGTATAGCGTGAAAATACACACGTTATACATAAAAACTATATACTACCGTTAACAATTATAAATTTGGCNCTTATACACATCTAGATGTGTATAAGAGACAGTATATATAGTGACATAATTTCAAGAAAATGAAGCTAATTTAACAAGAGGTGTAGAACGTACATTTTTACTGTAGAACTTTTACGTGGGTATTATTGTAAAAACTTAATTCTAATTTTTATGAGTATTTTATTACAAGAGATAATTTTTCGTAAAAATTCTGTCGCTGGATGGTTTATGGAGATATGATCTTTGCGTAAAAGCAGCTGCATAAAAGAAAATCATGTATCAATCACGTTAAGAGACGAAATTCCGACCTCATCGTATTTCATCCTTTTCTCCTTCCCCGTTGCCGATGAAGCGAACCATCACATCTGCCAATCCTTTGCCGGCGCGTGTTTGATCCCAATGCAAAGAAATCCGCACATCATCCTTCTTAGCTACTGTGTTAGCGTTTTGCGTTCTGTGACGTTCTTTTTTTCTTTTCTCCTGAGGGAAGAGGGCGAGAGGGAGAGGAAATAATTCGTGTCGTGAATAGGGTTTTCCCTCTCCTTCGGATTGAACTCTTTCCGTTGACGCTTCTGAGCTGCTTCTCTGTTCCCGATGGAGAGCGCGCTTTAATCTTCGGAGAAGACGATGTCGTGAATGGTGATGGTGATTGGAAAAGGGGAAATGTTTGGTTTTATTAACGTTCCAGGCGTAACCATTCATGTCATTTTTCAAACGTTACAGCCGTAATTGCTAATACTAATAGTAATACTAATAGTAATAATAATAATAACAATAATAATAACAACATACTCCTCGTAACTGCATACAATCTAAGGAAGGTGTTGTAAAAATACTCCACAACTTATTTCCTCCTCAGAGAGCTGGTTGAACTCTGGAGAAAATATGAAAGATAACCGGCTTCTACATCATTTAAGACGTGAAAGAAGAGATAATAACAATAGTAATAGTAATGCCTTGATTACGTGGCGAGGCTCAAGTCATAAGGCGCACTCTTCCGCCTGACCACCATTTACATACATACAACATACATATACAATAATATAAAATAATAAATTATTCATACAACATTCACACATGAAAAACTAAAACAATTATTGGAGGATAAATTCTTTTTTACTCTGGGGTAGCAATCTAGGGATCATCCCGGCATTTGCCTTAAGCAATCGAGAAAAACAGAAAAATTTCAATTAGAATGCCGGCTTTGTACCGATCACAGATAATATAAAAACTTAAAAAGTAAAAGGCACTACATTATACAATTATGTTTATCGAAAATATTTGTAAGAAAAGTTACATAAAACTACGTGATTCATGTCTACAATCATAATTTAAATCAAATATTTATTTCTACCTCTTTTGTATGTAGACAACTTTTATAGAATATCACATCGCTTAAACTGTTGCTTACTGTCATCGTAGTATGTAAACAAATATGTTAATTTAATTTCTATAACAAAATGAAAAACAAATTNGTAAACAAATATGTTAATTTAATTTCTATAACAAAATGAAAAACAAATTAATTACATATACAGTAAAAACAATTACATGGAAAACTAAATAATATGCGAAACAAACCAGCAAAGCAGAAAATCAAAATACTACATTGTACTGAAATTACCGTTCATTATAAAAATCGAATTATATAAATACTTAATCTTTAGTACACTTATTTCATACGTCGCGAGCTTTAAATCGAAAACTATATTCTGTTCGTCCGTTAAAGGTCGTAAGTCTGTAATTATTTATTTAACTTAAAATTATTACGTCGAAAATAGCAAATGCCAAGATGTTTCTCCTATCGATAAATATGATAGAGAATCTTAACACCACACCATATCACGTACAACTGGTACTCACATGGCGCTAGATCCGGTCAGCATTCCCGTATTCCACGAGGCTCGCAGGTAGAAGACGATTTAAAAAAAACAACTATGTGTACAAATTCTACTACAATTATTGTTCATTATAAAATCAGATTAAATAAATAATCAATGACACTGAATCAGGAATACGGGGAACTACAAGTTACAATAACTTAACATATAAAACTAAATACGACCTTGTTAACTGCCTCGCTCGATTTAAATTTACTGTAAATATTATACTGAATGTCTGACTAATACGTTTATCTTCACAAATGTAACATCCGTGTTGCTTCGTAAAAAGTTATATATCCGCAAAGAATGTTTCTAAATGACAATTTCGTTCCCTGCTCTGGAAATCAATAAATAATACTGAATATCGATACTAACATTATAAATGAGGAGTGAGTTAAGTATGTAGAATATATATAAAGTATATCAATTGTAAAAAAATTCGTCAACGAGGTTTTCATATTATTGATCTCTGATTATTTTTTTAGGTTGCACGATTACTACCAAATTTTTATATCGTGGATAAATATGTCACTAGAAGATATAATTTATTTGTTCCTTAAGTAGTTTTATATTATTTATAACTCGAGAATTAACTTTTGTGTTATTAGTTCATATTTGAGACAAACGTTTTCTATATTTATTTAATTCCTTTTCACATATATGAAA
>NNCF01129846.1:122110-141178 GCA_002313205.1 Laupala kohalensis | reverse complement strand
ATAGAAAGTCAAATATCGTTTACATTGCCTATGAAGACCTCTCGAGGCAACGAATCTCGAGATGTCGTTTAAACATAGAGAACGGTAAAGTTTATTGAAGTCAAGAATATACAGAATATTTTTGTTATAGAAGTCCAAAATGTGTATAATAAAAAAATACAAAATATTTCTTTAATAGCGGTGTAATTAAACATTTATCTCGTTACGATTTACCCACCGCTCGATGTCTTCCAAATATAGGCGCCGTTTCAAATAGACCTACAAATGGTCGAACGAAACTTCCCCTCTCGAAGGGGAAGCAGTAGGAGAGACGCGTTGCAAACCTAACACATCCAAAACTGGTCAGAGCGTGGGACTTAGAAAAATAAATGGGACCTTTAATGTTATCAGTAGTGTACATAATAAAATAATACGAAGTTAAAAAACAAATCATCAATATCTATAAAAATATCTATAAAATACACACACAAACGGAATAAAATGCTTAGAAAATTAGTACACATGGTTACAATGAGGAATAAATTAGATTTAAGAGATTATTTATCTACATGAGGCCCATGTGTGCGTATATTTATGTACATACACAAACACATTTTTGCTTACAAACAGTTACAGAAACACGCTCNTACCCTTAGCGTAAAAGTCATTGCTATAACATAAATAAAAGAAATTAATAACTATAAAAAAATAAAACCAAAACAGGGTTGCTGAGAGCAATCATGTACACTTCTCTACACATCGCTATACTTCACTAGTATTATTCACTCTGAGCATTTTCTATAATCTTAGACTCCAGCCACCTCACTGCACTACACCGTGGAGGGGTTAGTAGGAGTACTTAATAATAGTTGCAAGATATTGGTACTACGATCAGTAGAGGGTGGATGGAAGAGGAAAAGTTCGCTTTACAGTAGTCACAGCGTTATATGAACTGGGGCATTAATGTGAAAGGCTAGAAATGTCTGGCCCCGTCAATGGAATTGAGCCAGGGAAGACTTGGTGATGAGCAAGATTGCTACCACCTGAACCTTCAGAGGATCCCGTCCTATTCCATGTAAGATAGAAAGGGAAATTCCCATGTCCAGCCAGTATTTCCATTATCCAAAAGACGACTCAACTTTTTTCCCACCTGCTGTGAAAATACGCGAACGAACGCTAGCGTCTGCTGCTACGTCATTGAATCGCGCAAAGATAAGGCCGTCGCGAATGAAAAGCCTACGTCGGTTGCGAGGGGGAAGAGGAACAGGTATTTGTGAAGGGAATTGATGAAGGGATACCGCCGGACGCCCACAAAGAAAAGTAAAGAATGAGCTCGTCGAAAGAACTGAACTCCAATTGGATTTCGGACGTGGAATGTGGTATAATAGAAGGCTACGGTGGACAGACTGACGTTAAAGAGGGAGGTATTCTCTGAATGAACAGGAAAATTGACATAAACACCAAACGATTGCCGTACATAAGGTGTGGAATTTTATACCTTCTGGGATTACCCATAGATCTTAAACGACGAAAATAATTTTAAAGTAATTTAAAGAGCTGTAATTAAAATCTGAAACAGTTTCAAATTATATGAAGAGAGTGTACTTATAATTACGCAATCAAGATTTATAAAAGAAATCAATCTGTCCCAGAACAGGCTCCGAAGGTGCCCAAGGAGTTCACGGACGGTAGAGCCCCAGAATTTTTAGGGCTCGGCTGTAGGAAGAGGAAATGTAGCCAGCATATCGCTCCGGACGGTTTGACCTCAGGATAGACCCGATACTCATTTCACAGCAAGCTAAGTACGACTGGGAGTCAGTTGGCATGTAGGAGTGTGATGAAAAATCTCGGCCATCCAGCGGAGACACGCTGACTCCAATAATGATTTGCATTTCTCATAAATTATTTTTAGTTACGTTTAATTTTAAAGTGTAATTTTCCTATTTCTAACCTCGTAATAGAGGAGAATGAGACCCTCGTACACTACAGAGTAATTATACCCAAAAGGAAGTGAGAATGTGCGTATAGGACAAAGTGCTGAGAAGTGAAATTAATTCTTCTTCCTCAAATTCTTACTCTCAACATTAAAACAAAGTTCCTGTAGTTATTGACGGTTATGCTATATCCCATTACTGTTTTATAAAAACCAAAGCTGATTTCATTATGAAAAAAAACTTGAATTATTGTAGTGTGTTCTAACTATGTTTCACAACGAAATTATTGTAATGCAAGCTTATCATTCTCTGTAAATATTATAATTATATCCTTATCTTTATTCAATCTAGGCAGGTTCATGTATGAAATCTGCAACGTCCTGGTTCAGGGTTTTCTCTGATTTTCTTTTCAGCACTTTAATCGGAAATGCGGTGATGGTACATGGTTTGCTTCTCGGGAGTAACATGTCATCAACGTGGTCGTACGTAAAACGTATTTCTGAGACAAGTTAACAGGAAAGAATATTCTTTTTTTGTAAAACTGGACATCTAATTATTTTTAGTTGAAGTATTTGTAAATGGGACATGTAGTGCGCTATTGAAGTTTATCTCACATTGAGCGATAGGAGGTAGGAGGTGGGTGGTAGGGGTTATTATTTGTANCAGTGCGCTATTGAAGTTTATCTACATTGAGCGATAGGAGGTAGGAGGTGGGTGGTAGGGGTTATTATTTGTAGGTTTATCTGCAACTTGACCCCCATGGGGGTGTTAGTAGGGGTAATAGTAAGAGTTAGTGATAGTAGGAGGTGGATAGAAGAAGGAGGGTTCGCTTTTCAATAGTCGTGAACTGAGATATTGACGTGAAATGCTACAATTTGTTTTCGAGCTCTACCGGGAATTGAACCCGGGATGACTTGGGGGTGAAGAAGCACGCTAACCCCCTTTGCCAGCGGAGGGGTTTGGACATCTAATTCGAGGCAACATAAACACCTACTTTCCCTTTGACTTGTGTCTCCTTTCGCTGTTCAAAGAAGCCTTCTCTCTGTATCCTCTCTGCAAATATGATCTTGAAGCTGCGTCTTGTGTCCCGTCATCTTTAAGATCGTATTCCCCAGCGCCGATCGTAAACCCTCCCAGGGAACAGCCCGTCCTCCCTCACTCCCTCCACTGCCCAGAGATACGGAAAGGGAGAGGATGGTAAGGGTACGACGGGTGGGGGGGGTGTGTGAAGAGCATTGCACCTGAGGAGGGTGGTTCGATACCGGATGCCTCCCACAGAGACTCACGCTTCCTTCCGTTTAGAGCGATTCGGAAGAGACGGACGGAGAGGCAGACCGACAGAAGGAATTCTAAGCCACGGTCCAAATGAGCGCGACGGAAGATGATGGACGGCGTGATTCGGAAAGAAATGGATCGAGAGAAGATAAAAGGTTTGCTGAATGGACACCTTCGTATAGAATGGACACCATTAATACGAAGACTTTATTAATTTAATTAGAGTACATAATGGTTGTTAATAACTCAATAGAACTTTTCAACTACATCTATATATTAAAATTGAACACTACATGATTTGAAGTTGAATGGAACGTGGCAAAAGGAAGTTGAGAAAGACTACTCTTTCTCTACAGGAACTTTATATAATTTCAGAAGATCGCTTTTCTTTGAGTTTAAAATTACATACAGCTACTGGATTCCTAGGAAGACCTAAACAGAAGGTAGAAGAGAGAAAGGAAAAAAAAACAGAGAGAAAATGAAGGATAAATGGGCACTGGAAGGATATTAAAGAGACAGAAATGAGAAACACGGTCCCTAATTGTTAGCACAAGTAATGAATAGAGAATTCGCTAAATAGATCACATAAAAATGTACGTAGTAATGGTAGCCATACCACTATTCAGCATAAAAATTGTGTGATTTTTATAGAAGATCCGTTCCAGGAATCAGCACATTCAAATATAATTTATATAGTTGCACAAAGTGTATTATGGCTATAAATCTACCAATGATTCAACAAAATAATTGATGGGGGCTGGAAACAAGAGGAAAAACAACTTTGCTTCTTCAATGGATAAACTCACTGCAATGAAATATAATATTTCTTAAAAGTCTAAAGTATAGATATTAAACATCCAAATTAACAACCTCGTCTCACAACTTTTAAATTGGGAAAGTTAAACTTGATCTTTTGTAAATATTGTAGATAATGTTTTAATTTTATGTTCGCAAGCGGGTAAGTTCCAAACAGCTCCTTTAGGTTTTTCATCTCATATTTTAATATTGAACTTCCCTAAATTCCAATCGGATTATTAAAGAAGATTAAAATTTCCCGAGAGAAAAGTTGTTGGATTATCTCGTGAGCCGAAAGAATACTTCTGTGTTTTACAAAATCCTCGGAACGAAATATTTCAAGATTGCGGGAAATGTGATAATGTATGTATTGTGGTGGCAAGTGAATTTCTAAAACAGTGTGTGAAATATATAATATCCACGTAGATACAAAATCTGACAATGTGCAAATATTGTACGATGATCGTTAAACGCAAATTTTCCCTATAGATTTTTCGTTTCTTTCTTGCGTAATCGGACCGACAAAACGCCTTATAACATGAAAAGGTGAATCTAACAGTTACAATTATTTCATTTTAAACCTTTTCCTTACCGAGATAACAGCAATTAAAAATTACATAAAAAGAAAATATTCTACTTGAATCATTTATTTTTCAACACTGAAACGCCCCTTCTCGATTCCTGACAAATGAAGTCACTGACGCGTCTGGTGAGCAATGAACAACATTCGAAAGGAATAGTGCGCGATATACGTAATGTCCCATTGTATAATATCTCGTACTACTCATAACTGTTCTGATGTTCTGTTAATATTATTAATGCTAAATATGAAACCTAGTGAAACTTGACTAGAACTAGAATATGAGGGAATATTATCTACCATATAACATTAATTTTTTCATAGGTTAGATTAAATTTGCCGCGCGATTTAATCACACTAGATGATCTAGTACATAACAATAGATAAAAATGGCCGTAAATAGTAATTGTCAATTGCAGACGTCTATTGCCTGATATCGAAAGATTTGCGAAGCCTCGTGACCTTTTGTCGCTGTCGCGAATAAACGATCGACCCGCAAAAAAAAATTCGCGAAAGAGGAGAAAAGAAGCAAATAAAAAAGAGACGGGCAGAGTGCAAACAAAGGATGGGCAAGTAGGAAAACAAGGACGTGAGAGAGGTATGATCCGGGAGATCAGAGACCGCGCAGCTTCGGCTATGGACCCCCCCCTCCGACGCTCTGACGACCTGATTCCGTTCCCAACCTCTACCCCTGCGGAACGCCATGGACAAGGCAGTGAAATGCTTGCATAATCTAGCAGTTGATTGACCATGATAAATGATGGACGGGAAACGGAAGGGAAGTGAAAGATAATACGCGACGAAACAGGATGGATATTGAAATCGAAGAAATGCGGATGAAAGTTTCTTTTAAGGGTAATTTCCGGGAAACAATAAACTTTATTGTCAAAAAAGCAGTTGCAAACTGCGTATGACCATATGGGGGGGGGGGGCAATAAACTAAGTTACTCTCCGGAGACAAGCAAGGGACCATCTCATCAATTCCTATCAAGGACCCAAGGGCAGTGGCCGATTTAATACTTATATATTTTTAAAAATCAAATACGTACTGTTATCAATTTATTATCCCAAAAGAATCATAGATATAATGTGCAGTGAAGATTCGAGATTAATAATAACAAAAGTATTAAATGACATTCCCGCCTATGGAAAATCTGCCGCTACACGGAGGAAAACCAGAGATAAACCCGAGCCAAGTTGAGGCTACAGAGATAATATATTCAACCGTATTACAAGGAGAAATGGATTGGAGAAATCATGAAATAGGTGAGAGTTTGAGATCCCCAGTATTCTATACGTAACTAAATAGAAATGTAAAAAATTAATGTAAAGGGTAAATGTGAAACGATTAGAATGTTTCGAAGGGAGACGTGAGAAATATCAGGAACGTCTGAGAGAGAAAAACTGGCCATAAAAACTGAATGAGCCTATCCCCGACTTTCCAATCCCAGTATGATATTAGAAGTTCTGAATAGGTTATAAAATTTCTCGCAGATTTTGTTACAACTTGACAAGATTTTGGAGCGAAATGCTACGTGTTATTGTATAAAACAGTAATATTTCGTCTTTTGAGAGGAAAAACATTTTCAATGACCTGAAATAGTATTTGTGTATTCGAAGAAACGTTTTCAAATTAATAATAAATCAAAATATGTTGTATAAACTAATATCAATGGTAGACAAGTGATTTTTTTTACTTTATCATGAATTATATGTGATATCACAAACTCTCTCTTTAATCACTTATTTAAAAACGTTTTCGATCTTAATTTCCTTCTTCTTCCATGTTGTGCAGATGTCCAGGGAGCTGCTCTTCCATCTGGTTACATGATAAGAAGTAGTCTATTGAGTGTAATCGGAAATTACTGATTTGATCGTTTAACTATCATGTCATAAAGGGATCATTGTAAAAAAAAGGAGAAGACTACTTTAAAAGTATCTTTTCATTCATTAGTGTAGATGAAGTGGCGATGTCAATATTGATGGATGGCAGATGTATTACAGAAAACAGCAAATAAGATTCTGAAGTATTGATGCAATTTAAATTCAATTTAATTATGTTTTCCATCAAATAGCATAACCCACACGTCACTAAATCACTCTGATTTTCCTTCGAATAGAGGCGCATTCTATATTTAAGCTGGGATCGTCTGTCTCATTAATACTATTGTGATAATTAATCTCCAATTTAGAGTTTTTTTAATTGTTAGGAATTGTACATCAATAATATTTATTAATAACTTTTTATTTGATTGTATGATTTTTATGANTGTACATCAATAATATTTATTAATAACTTTTTATTTGATTGTATGATTTTTATGATGGAATTGTATTATTATTATTATTATTATTATTATTATTATTATTTGATTCTTTTAAATATAAATCTGTTGGTATTCTGCGTGTATTTAACTATTTTATTCTTACTCTGGAAATGTGCTTAAAATTAAATCCACCTCCGCCTTAGGGTCCTTTATCGGAATTGATGGGATGGTCCCTTGCTTGTTTCCTGAGAGTAAATTAGTTTATTGTCTTTCACATGGTCATACGTAGCTGCGCTTTTTAACCGTAAATTCATTTATATGATTTTGATTTTTCTTCATTAAATCTTATTTGCCTTTCTACGTGTTGGAGGAGACAAGAATTTTTAGTAGGTTTTTATTTCGAAGAATTATTTTGAAAACAGGGTGGAGAGTAAGAGACGAATGTGTCGCGAGGGCTGATTGCGTGGAATGATTATTACGTAGTGGAGGAGGAAATAGCAGAGGAGAGAAGTTTGACATGCCAACAGCAGGACAGACAGGGAAGAGCTGCAACCAAGGAATCATGATAAGCGGATCTCACGTTCGTGGGATTTGACTCGCAAATTTTGCGATTTTCCCCTCTTCCCCTCTACCTCATCTACAGAATCCCCAGCTTCCCTTACGCTAATGAACCATGCGGCTGGACCCGACTGACTCTTCGGCCTCACACGAAAGTTCAAACTCTGTCCGCCAGAGCGCTCGGACTTCTCTCGCTCTCTCATAATCGGTTTCGAAATACTTCCTCTCCATTGGACGTCGTTTGGATAAAATGTGCGTTATCTCTGAGGGCGATGTTACTAATGTGTGTTTTGTCAGTTTTTGTTGTGTAGATTTTAGCTACGAATCTCCGAATAAAGTATTCCAGGTTCTCTTATACATTCAATTAATTATTTCGGGTTATTAATCCTCGATATATATCTTTACAATTTTTCACTCTTTAAATTTAGGTATTTTGTATATCTTGTGACACATAACAACTGGAGCTAATGTACATTTTCCATGCTGTACGATGAAGGAAAATATTAAAAGAATTAACATATCTTTAACTTTCTATTGCGCATTGAAGGGAAATTAATGATTTTCTACTAACTTTATATCACGATACAAAACCATAACTTGACGCTCCAATACTTAGATATATGATAAATAAATTCTCTATTCGATTTTGGATAAATAATTAATAATTCGTGGAAAAGTAAAAGAAAGATTTTAAAAGTTGCATAAGATCACATGGATGATGTTAAACATACTTAATGAGCAATGAAGGAGCCTTCTCTTCAAGCCCGATCAAAGAAAATTAGGTTACTCATAGTAACTTCTTTTGGTCAAATTTATAAATTGTTAGACATTATAAAAAGAATAGAGTATTTGGAAGGTTATATCGTATTCCGGAAAGTATTAGTATCGAGTGAAGTTATTGCTATGAATTGAGAAAACACTTCGAATGTGTGATGCACATTCAGATAAAGAAAACATGACATTTCAGCACACTCCTAAGATAACACTAAAAAGTTTAGCTACGTGTTATAATATCAACAAATTTATATTTAATAGAATACGAAAGTTCTTTAACAAATAGTTACTATTATCAAACTATTCGGAAAGTATTGTTTATTAATCGTAGTTATTAACTCTAAATTCGTTATAAAATTAATCAATGAATTATTACACTGTACTACCACCCCAACGCAAGAGCCTAGAAAGCACGTATAAAACATCCGCCTTTACTTGAGGGAAAACCGGAGAAAAACCCATGTCAGGATGGGGCTACAGAATTAATATACACAACCGTGCGGAGGTTGAAAACAAATAAAACTAAACTTAAACGAATAATAAGACACTAAAAAATCATTCAGGAAAATAGTTTTAAAAACAGTTATTTTGAAAGTACTACAGCACTGGGGTGATAAAATAATAATAATAATAATAAATTTATTGTCAAAAACAGTACAAACTGCGTGGAGGACAATAAACTAATTTACTATCCGGAAGCAAGCAAGGAACCATCCCATCAATTCCGATCAAGGGCCCTAAGGCAGAGGCGGATTTAAAAAAATTCAGCAAAAGTTCCTAGATAAGATAAAAAGTTAGCTGCGAGTTATAATACATATATAATGTCAATATGTTTGTAATTTAACGCAAATATGTTTGTAAATTTACATGTACAAGTTATTATCGAGCTATAGATTATTCTGAGTATAGTGTTTAAAAATCATAAGAGTTGAAAAAAACCCACTAAATTCACGATTTATTGTTACAATAAACACTTTGCCCCTAGACAAAGTCTAGAGAACATATATTTGAACACCCCAGGCAAAGGCCTTATTATTAGACCGAGACACTGGAGAACAGTGAAGCCCACGCGAGGCAGGTACACGAGATACGTTTCCAACCTCTACATCTTAACGGAAGCACTTTCCGTAGTTTCGAACTACGCGAGTATCGAACTACGTGCTTTCACTACCACATTCTCTCTCTCTGTCCCGCACTGGACAATCATAATTAAGAGCGCGTATCGATTCTGGAGCGTGTGGTCTGCGTGTTTAAAGCGGAACTGTGGTTCACGGGATGCCTTCGCGTCGCGCCTCGCCTCGCCTCGCAGCCGCTGGAGCCGTTGCCTCCGCTTTCCCTCGGAATCGAACTGAAATGTTATCGACCATCATAATTACTGGTACTGTACAACAATAATAATTTGTTATAATAATGATGTCTGAATCTAAATAATATTTTATAATCGTTTTTTTGTAAGTTTTATTGGACCAAAAAAATGTTTAAATTGGACCAAAAAAATCCAAAAAAACAATTAAGCAATTTTCTAATATTAGTTGATTGAAGTTTGACGATTTTAGGAGTCAGAAATGAAAAGGACTAGATGAAATAAGTGTTTGTTATTAAGACAGTACTTTGATTGTACTACTGATAAATGAAATATTTCCAATTAGTAATTCTTTAACAAAAACATAAACATTGCTTGGAAATTGACTGGTCACTTTCACAAGTAATGTGGTCACTGGACAATAACCTGAAAACGAGATGGAAAAAATGTTCAGCTCAGCTCTTCTATTACTTCTACTCCTATCACAAAGAAGGACATCCTTATATTTCATTCTATCTGTCAATGGATTTCTTTACTCGAAACTCGAAGAATACACTGTTAAAGTATTTATCTTACGATATTTAAGATTCTATTTTAAGTTTTTTTTCCACACAACTTCTTAACTTTATCTTAGACCATCTACAGGTAAACACGAATCGTAACTGCGAGGCACGAAATAGGGGAAAAACCAACTAAATAAGAAAGTCAACATTGAAGGTCAAAGATACATATACGTAATTAATCAAGTGTGTAATTAATCATGAATATAATTAATCAAGTGTTTGAATATTAAATTTTCTAAAAACGTATACTCTTTGAAATTGCACATTTATTCAGCAACGGAGTAACTTGCCGTTTTCTTGTATTGATTTTAATTTAAATAAAAATTTTATTGTCAAACAAGCAGTTACAAACAGCGTATGACCACGTGGAGGACAATAAACTAATTTGCTCTCCGAAAACAAGCAAGAAACTGTCCCATTAATTCCGATCAAGGACCGTAAGTCAGAGGCGGATAGAAAATAAACTAAAGTTACCTGCGTGTTATAATACCAACAGAACACCAACAAATTTTGTATTTAATGAAATACAAAAAGAAAGATAGCTCACAAGTACGTAACATGATCGAACACGAGATTATTGGTTGTTTATTGAGAACAATTGAATAATTTCGCAAGTCTCAAGAAAACTTTGTGGAAAGTTTATTTTATTTTAATTCACTTTGTGTTATTTCATGTTAATCTATAAAATTTGGAGGTGTGATACACTGGCATCATTAACTCTTGTATATCTCCGTGATCCCATTTTCTATCGCGTACGTGAGGGAAGGTAGTGTATTGAATTTCAGTCATACAGGGTGATTAAGAATTCCTATTACACAGTTATAGGTGTTATAGAGGAGGCTCAGAACAGCAATATTTGTCAATAAACTAATGTCCGGAAATGCGCCATTTGGAAGATAAACGACTTTGAACGGTGGAAAGCAATACACATTGACAGAGGGCGGTTTCTCGTGTCACGTGATGTCGTGTGACGTCATGTCACGTGTCATAAGAGAACATTCCAATGAATTGTATGTACATCAGTTGCCACTGAGCGATCGAGAAAAACGGTACATTACAAAATGGCGGAGTACACGTTTTCCGAGTACACTGATATGTTGCTCATCTACGGTGAAAGTGGACGAAATGGTCAATTAGCACAGCGCCTGTATCACGAACGATTTCCTGGTCGTGCCCGTCCATGACTTTTTTTCATTTTCATTCTTTTCCATTAACCCGGTTTACCGACCATGTGGCCACTACCTGGGTTTTGGTGTCTCATATCACAATATTGTCTCTTTCTAGTTATTACATCTCTTTCTTTTTTTTTTTTTTGGTGGGGCTTTAGGGCTCGTCAACATCGAGGTTATTAGAACTTACATCTCTTTCTGAATTATAACTTATATCTCTCATGTATTTTCTTTTCCTCTTTCCTTCTCTCACGGCCTTCCTTAGCTTGTTTTCTTTATTGTCATTTTTGCTTTCCCGCTTACCTAGGGCTCTAACGACCTTGACATTTACGAGCCCTAAAACCCGAAGAAGAAATGTTTCCGCTTACCCATATGTGCTATACAGGCACATATGTTTCCCGTCCCAACATCGAAGAGGTGTGGAACTTCCCATCATCTAATCATATTCTTGTCGAATACAGTTTGCTATATTCACATACTCTTCGAAACTAGTACACGCATGTTCTGTCGAGTTGTATTTTGACCAATCCTGATCTGAAAATATTTCACGTTGCAGGAGATCTCTTTGCCATCTAGCCCATTTCCATTTATTTCACAGTCATGTAGAAAATGGTGGACGATATTTAATTCTTTCCCACATTTGTATACAGCGTCATCTGTCAACTGTCTCTTAACATAGGTAGTCTCGTATTTGACCATTTCCTGTCAAGATTTGAGACATTGCCTGCGTCAGGTGGAACCATTTCCTTATCTTATCTTTTATAAACCTATATGTTATGCGCCCTTCCTTTGCGTTTTACCAACGCATCACCCGGATTTTAATCAATTCTTGTGGTAATTTTCCATTCCAGCCTTTCATGGTCTGACTTATTTTTACTTCTCCGAATCGTACTTCTTCCCCTCCACGAATCTTTGTCCTTAACTTGCATATAGCCTTTTGTTGAAGTACTTCGATATATTTCACTCCATGCTAATAGGCAAGGTCGCTCTATACCGTCAATCGCATGCCATTTTTGCAAGATTGAAACAACGGCTTCGGGAAACCGGCACCATTAAGGCTAATAGGGGCGATTAGGGTCCTGACCGGACGCGCCGCACTGTTGGCGTGGAAGAGGAAGTCCTCCAACTGGTCGACCAGAACCCGTCTACGAGTACCCGCAACATCGCAGGTGCCGTGGAGGTATCCCATAGCAGCGTCTGGCGAGTTCTTCATGAACAGCAACTTCTCCCATACCACCTCCGGAGAGTCATTATGCGCCACGTGCCGATTACTGAGCGTTGTTTCTAATAATAAATTTTATTGTCAAAAAACAGTACAAACTGCGTATGACCACGTGGAGGACAATAAACTAATTTGCTCTCCGGAAGCAAGCAAGGGACCATCCCATCAATTGCGATCAAGGGCCCCAAGGCAGAGGCGGGTTCAAATTTCTTTTTGCATAAGTTCCTAGATAAGATAAAAAGTTAGCTGCGAGTTATAATACATATATAATGTCAATATGTTTGTAATTTAACGCAAATATGTTTGTAAATTTACATGTACAAGTTATTATCGAACTATAGATTATTCTGAGTATAGTGTTTAAAAAACACTAGATTCACGATTTATTATTACTATAAACACGCCCCTAGACAAAGCCTAGAGTTCCTACACCGTTGTGTCGACGTTCCAGACGTTCTTCTGATCATTCTTTTCGCAGATGAAGCGTATTTTACAGACGGTCTGCTGAACCGTCGTAACAGACACAATTGGGATGAGGAAAACCCTCATGTCACACATGCCCATCGCTTTTTTTTCAATGTTGTTTCGGTATTAATTTGTGGGCCGGTATTATCCATGGTCATCTGATTGGCGCGTGTATTCCAACGGGTAACGGCTACTTGACAGAGGTCATTCAGGACACACTCCAGGACTTTTGGACCGTGTGTATGTGAGCATTGCACGCAGGAACATTGTCTGTGTGCAACGAACCTTGTGATCGCGTCTTCGAGCAAATGTCGTAGTTCACGCAGGCACGAGTTTGTTGATGCACGTGGAACGTATCCTTTGACGTTATTTCAAAGTCGTTTTTCTTCCGAACCGCGCATTTACGGACATGGGTTTATTACCAAATATTGCTGTTCTGATCCCCCTCTATAACACCTATAACTGTGTAATATGAATTTTGAATCACTCTGTATATAAAACCAGGTATTGAAATTTCTGCGTCATGAAAGTCTTTCGATATAGAAAAATGTACAACTGAAATTTTCAGTACAGCACGTATTATTCACATTCCTCATCATCTATTACGTAGATCAGCTGTTCAAAATTAACTTCCCGTTTGTATATTGTATACATTTATTATATATTATATTTTTCTTTTAGTCATTTAAGATTTACAAAATGTATGTCAATTTCTGTTCTATATAATGTAATAAACCTGCCGTATTCTAAAGTTTTCTGAGTTATCTTTATTGAGTAACAATCGCTGTTTAGTTTTTGGGATATTTCAAGTCTCATGCTGAGAATTTGAACAAGTTTTAAAAATATTATTAATTGTGAATATAACATTTAATATTAAACGTACCCAATAACGGATAATCCTAGCGTTGTTTTTTGTCCTGTACAGGATTTATTGAAGTCCATTCCACGTTGATATTCCTCCTAAAATTCAGTATAAACGTGGCAGGGTGTAGTTTTATTTTCCCTTCCACATTTGAGTTCGGTCATTTTTTCCCCTAAGCGTTACGTTTCGTTTAACTTTACTATTACGCTCCAACAACCGCTGCAACTCGGGGGGTTGGCTACTAATTCGAACTCTTTTCTCGACTGAGGGGCTGAATCCGTAGCATTGGAAGGACGACTGATGAGTGATGCCTCTTCAGATATCGCGGGATGCCATCCTTTCGCTGTCACGGCTGCTAAAGGGTTTTTCCTGTATCTGTCCCGAGAACTTTAGACATTTCTCGCAGGCACTAATCGGATTGACTTCCGTGTGCTTATTCCGCTCTGTGGAAGGGAGATCCCTTCCATGTAGCTGTCAGTCCGCCTGCTTTCCTTTGGTGTTCTCTGCTACTGGTCAGGTTTATGGTAAAAAGGGTAAAAGTCAATTTACGATTTGCTATGTACATGAACGAGGAGCACTTATATTAACTAATACTCGAAGTTTATATTGCTATATTGTCTCGGAAAACATAATGAAAACGCACTCTGTTTATTAGTTTATTTTATTTATTTATTTATTTTATTTTATGTCTTTCGGCTCTTGGTGAGGTTCAGGCCACGAGGCATGATCCTCCTACTAACCTTCATAATTGGGAAGGAGAGATGTTGGGTTGCCGGGGAACTTATGATACCGAACCGACATTTGTTTGGAGTCGGTGAGGGAAACCCCAGCTGAAAACCTCACCTAGTTCGGCCTCGCAGGATTTGAACCCGCACTCAGTGGGGTCGTGGAAGCGAGGACGCTGTCACTAGACCACCGCTGTCCGTTTATTGTAAATAACTCGCCGTAAAATACTTCACACTCCTCCCCGTCGTCACAGGCATTTTCTAACAGCTCCCTTTACAATAAACTATTTCTTTCTTTATTAATTTATTGTCAGTCTAACAGTCTTTATGTTGATACAGAGTTTGTACTCAATGTTGCCAACGCTTAGACTTCGCCATCGTTCATAAGAGTAATGATATTTGTACCTCGTATTATGTTGGCAGGACATTCCAATTTCTGAAAACTTAAATCCATTGCCAACCTCTGCCATCAATTCAATTCACTCGCTCTTGTGACGCTATTCTGTTCGTTCTGCATCGAGCAAAGCGTGGAACGAATATTACTTTTGTGTCTTCGTTCGTTGTTGTATTAACTTGTATTTCTTTATAGCAAATAGTCGCTTTTGTGACTACTATTATCTTATTTATTTGTGTATAACTTCCATTCGTAGATGTAGGCAATTTTTGTTAGGTAGCCATATTACATAATTTTCGGCAAAGTTTTTGAGAGATTCTCCTCGCGCTCCACATTCGAGTATTATTATTGTTCTAGAATCTTCTTTAATCGACATAATTTATTGAAAATAATGAAACAAAATTAAAAGAAAAAAAATTGTATTTGGAGAAAAGGTTTTTTAGTNTAATTTATTGAAAATAATGAAACAAAATTAAAAGAAAAAAAATTGTATTTGGAGAAAAGGTTTTTTAGTTTTCATTTGAATTTACTTAATTGTTTTACTTCTTTTGCTGATGATTATTATATATTGTTGTATTTGTGAACGGGAAATGTAGCTTAGTGCTATTGAAGTTTATCTACATGGAGCGATAGGAGGTAGGAGGTGGGTCGGTTATCTGGGTTTACCAACAACTTGGCCCACGTGGAGGTGTTAGTAGTTAGTTATTGATACTAGGAGGAGGTGGATAGAGGAAGAAGGAGGTGGATAGAGGAAGAAAGGTTCGCTTTTAGGTAGTCACAGCTATATGAACTGGGACATTAATGCGAAAAGCTACAAATTTTCTGGTCCCATCCGGAATCGAACCCGGGAAGACTTGGTGATGAGTGATAACACTACCACAAGCGCCACCGGTAGGGAAATTATATCGGATTGAATGTAAATGTCATTTTGTACAGAAATATGGCACATTTTGTTAAATTAATATAACAATATGTTCTTGATTATTAAATATAATTGTAAACACACGCTGTACGCCTTTATGTTGAAAATACAATTTAATTGAACAGTCTCATATGCAAAATATTAACGATAATTGTTAAAGACAAACTTAATTTTTTATTTGAGCAATACATTCAGTGATGAGTCGATCATGGTCTCTTTAACTTACTGGTCTTGGTAGTTTAAGCGTATCAGCTGTCAGATATTACCAAATACGCGTTCAAATTTGGTCGGATATTACATAATTCACAAGGATAAAGGTCACATGTGACGTAAGTTTTTATTGCAAAAACCTGCACTTTGCTGTGGGCTGTACTGTGTTCGTATCTCTTGTAGCAGAAAAATCACGCTAGAGACGATTTGATTCTTTGGTGGGATTTCAAAAATGTTGTAAACTTTTTTGTCTCGTTGATTTCATTGAAATTTTCATGGCCGTTTTTGAGGAAAAAGTTTTAAAAAATTCTGTTATAAATATCTGGTAAATACAGATATTGTTTCCGTAGTAAATTCCATCCATACCATTGGCCGTTATGGATATTTCCAAATATTCAATGGATTCGCAATCGATTGAATGAATAGTGCAAGTTGTTCTTATAGTTTGGTTTATTTTATTATTGACATTGTTTTTCTTTACTTCTCCGTATTGAGACAGAATAGGAGACAGGTTTGTTATTCCGCTTGTCGTATTTATTACTTAAATAGATATTTAAAAAAAAATATAGATTCAAATATTGTTGGTTCCTTTATATCTTACATCAAAATGAATCAAGCAATTTCCCCTCCAATGGCTAAGGTGGTAGTGTTATCGCTAATCAGCAAGTCATCCCGATTTCGATTCCCGGCGGGGCGAGAAAACTTTTGTGAGCTGTTCACGTTAATGTCCCAGTTCATGTAGCTGTGACTACTGAAAAAGCAATCTTCGTTCCTCTATCTAGCTCCTCCTAGTATCAATAACTGGAACTATTACTAACTACTTCTACTAGCCCCTCCACGTGACCCAAGTTGATAAACTGAGCTAACCGTCCCACCGGCTAACAATAGGCCCTACCAAGTGTCTCCTATCGCTCAATCTAGATAAGCTTCAAAAACACTGTACATTTCCCATTTACAAATACAACAATAAAAATTCTATATCTATAAATAATATACCTATANTTCGATTCCCGGCGGGGCGAGAAAACTTTTGTGAGCTGTTCACGTTAATGTCCCAGTTCATATAGCTGTGACTCCTGGAAAGCGAACCCTCCTTTCTCTATCCACCTCCTACTGCTTCTAGTATCAATATCTCGAACTATTACTAACTACTCTTACTAAGTTTTTGGTAAACCCAGCTAAACATCCAGCTCCTACCTGCATAGATAAACCGTTCGCCCAAGGTAAATTGTGACTTTCTTTTTCAAAATTTCTCAAGATAAGAATTCCAAGCTGATTGGGAAAAAATTGTGAACGATGAAGAGGTCAGCTCTTGTGGCGGCTAATCGACAAGCGCACTCGCTCGTCACCAAGTCACCAGTTCAATTTCCTACGGGGCGAGAAGAAATTTGTAGCTTTTCACATTAATGCCCTAGTTCACACAGCTGTGACTACTGAAAAGAGAACCATCCTTCGCTTATCCACCTCCTACTCCAATATCACGAACTCTTATATTACTAACTAACAGAAGCCTATCACCCATCTCCTACCTCTTATCGGCCCATTTAGATAAGCTTCAATATCACGATGCATTTTTCCTATTTACAAATTCTACAAAAAGAAAAGAAAAAAGAAAAATGAAGCTAGGTGTAAAGAAAAAATAAAACCTGGCCTGCCAAATAATCATTTCATTATTGTTCATGTAATAATAAAATAATATTAGAGATATCTCTCTAAGGTACTCATGATATAATTCCTTTGAAACTACCACCTTCTCGTTACTCTTTTGTTGAACAAAACAACTGTGGTTATAAAAAAGCGCTGATGGAACTGTTGTGTAAAACTCGGAATCGAGGATTGAACGCAACACACTCCCTTCCTTTGTTCCCATTTAAATGCATCGAAGTTATACACGACACCGTTGCAACAACGTCGGGATCGATTTAATCTCGATTCGCGGAGGATAATCCCACGAAGCCTGAAAGGTGAGATCGACTCCTTTGACCCTTGTGTGTGGTTCCGCGTGCTTCCCAGAATAACCAGATCGAGGTTCGTGTCTCCGTGAATCAGGCGTGTAGCAGCAGAGAGTAAAGCTTTGGTTCGTGTTTCGGAGACGAATGTTTCGGATTCCTGGTGGCAGCTGTAGTCTACCAGTACGATTTCAAGACCTTTGCAGGTAGGATCAATACTTGACCTCAAGTTCTCTTTGATGATGATAATAACAATAATTTTGCTGTCGTAAATTACAACAATCTAGGGAAAACAAAGCACGACAAAATATAAAAATACCAACAACTAGTCTTTGAAGTAAAAAAAAATGGAATGTTCAAGAAGTGATCATATCATTTTATCTACCATAGTCGATTCCATTAAATATCTCGAAATTAACACCAATATAATAAGTAGATTGCAGCACAGCGTCCTTCTGTTCTCAACCCACATTACCAGAAAGTTCTTGAACCTGAAATAGATTCTCCCTCCCAGGAGAACTTGATTTGAAAATCCACTGCAGAGAGAAAAACCAACACAAGTTGAGAGAACTAAATGAACTAGATAATAATAATAATATTATTATTATTAATAATAATAATAATAAACAAAACACCCTGTAAATCCTTATATAGACTACGAAAATCGTATCAAGAAGAAAATTTTGGTAATGAAAACTCACAAAACCGAAAAACTGCGACTACACAAGCCTGTGCAATCAACAATTCTAACACACGTGACAAAAAAAGAATCTACATGGCCAATTCACCAAAAGGATTACCGGAGCCTAATTTTCATGGCTAAGAAATGGTAACCAGAAAGGAAAAATGGAATCTCCGGTTACCGCTATTTAGGACCAAGCAATAAAAACAAGGAACTACAAAAAATATTACATCGGGACACAGATGGCCTATGCCGACTATGTAGAGAGAAGCAAGAAACGATCGACCGTCTCATTTTGGCTAAGAATGAGTATTTGGTAAGGCATTACAAAGTTTGTTCATATATACATTGACACACACACACACACACATATATATATATATATATATATATATATATATATATATATATATATATATATATATATATATATATATATA
>NNCF01129846.1:79847-106755 GCA_002313205.1 Laupala kohalensis | reverse complement strand
GTGTAGTGGTTAACGCCCCTGCGACCAATGCAGGGGGCCCGGGTTCGATTCCCGGCTCGTCGTCGTTTTCATCTGACCGAAAGTTATCACGCGAATTTAATGATTTTTCTGCAAATATTTGTTCTCAAATCCTCATTTGCATCTGTTATGAGTAAAAATGTTTACTAGACTGGAATCGAACGGGGGTCAATTGCGCTAATTCGTGGATTGTCGACGGTGATATCACAACTTCATCTTCCACAAACGCACATCTGGGTATTTCTTAACCTAATAAATAAATAAATTTATTGTAAAAAAAAAACCCCGTTACAAACTGCGTATGACCACGTGGAGGACAATAAACTAGTTTACTCTCCGGAAGCAAGCAAGGGACCATCCCATAAATTCCGATCAAGGGTCCTAAGGCAGTGGCGGATTGAAAAATTTCAGCTAAAATTCCTAGATAAGATAAAAAAATAGCTACGAGTTATAATACTAATAGAGTATCAACATGTTTTTAATTTAACACAAATAATTTATTTTATATTTACGAATTATTATCGAACTATAGATTATTCTGAGTGTAGTGTTTACAAATCATAAGAATTGAAATAACTCTAAATTCACGATTTTTTGTTTCAATAAACAAAATCCTAGGAAACCTGTATAAGAAATCCGCATCTACCCGAAGGAAAATCGGTGAAAAACCCGGGCCAGGATGGGGTTATTTTTTTTAGTTTTTAAGCAAACTACCGTAATATGCTGTAGCTATGTTGTATAGAGAAAATAGAGGTCTCTTATTACTTGCAATAACGCCTACTCTCCATCATTATATTGAATTATTGATTTCGTCTCGAGTAATTGAATTAATAAATTTTGATAAGATATGCAACATCAACTATTTCCGATCATATGCTCTGCTACCCCAAAATCGTGTACGAAGGATGCCATCTTGAAAGTTGGTCTCATAGCAGTTTTCATACCATAAGCATTACGAGAAGAATATAATGGAAATATTTAGAACAGTCAGTATTGTTAGACCGTATGTTTTTGTCAATGTGTTGTAAACTATATTACCTCCACAGTATTTGTACGGACAAAATATACATTAAATTTGTTTTACTTCTCCAGTCTATCTCGACCTTTACAACAACGGTTCACAACGTTTGGAACATCCCTCGTCCCTACATTTGATATTCACAATTTCATTTCCTTTCTTTGCAAGTTTGAATACTAAACATATTGACTTAAAATTCTTACATGTCGCGCAAGTTTTATTTTTTTAGTGTGTGGATAATGTAATTTTACTAGTAAACATTACAAAACGTTGGAAAATTACTAAATTTTATTATAAATTATTTCAAATAGACTGTGTTAGGACAGTATAAATCATTAATACTTAAATTCATATTCTTTGATCGTAATAATAAGGGAAAATATATTGATCAGAAAAACTCTTTAAGTGTTAAGTCGTGGACAAATAGTTTGAATGCGTAGTAATTCTAAAACCTTATTCAGCAAATATAACGTTTTACTTGTATACTGAATGCGGAGAAGAAGGGGCTATGTTTTGAACCTTGAGGAACACCACCTAGAAATTGTTGAGTAGAAATTTGATGCTCATAAGCATAAAAATATTTTATTTATCCAGTTTCGTACATGAGATAAATAAATATGCAGTGGTAGTTATGTTTGGTATAAAATTGTCAACCTAATAAATGAAAACCAATATTATTCACTTTGTAGTTGTATTTGTGTGTGTATACAAAAACTTGGATCGAGACATACTATGATTGAAAAGGTTGGAATCCACTTCTTTGCGAACGTAATGAAGTTGTTTAGAGTCTTTTTAAGAAACATTATTTCGCAAAAAGTACGCGCGGTGTTTAAAAAAATCTCTGCTTTATCGTAGCATTATTTTTCCTCCGATGCATCTACGCCTACTCATCTCGAACATTCTGCTCCTCATTTGGCAGATGCTCTCTCTTTCTCTCTCTTCCCACCCCATCCTTCTCCACTCCTCTTCCACTGGCTGGCACCGTGCCAGACCGCCTGGCTAATAACTTTTCGTCTGGTGCTCCTATCGATATCCGATATAGCAGCGACCTTTCGCGGCTGGTGACGTGCCGCCCTGCCGCTCCACCGACGGGAGCAGCTTGTGCTGCTCGTTGTAGCTGTGGCAACCAGGCCTTGCTGCTTCGGATTAGGCCTCTCGGGAGCTGGTTGCGCTGCATGATGGTCCAAACGAGGGAAGGGGGACGGGACGGGACGGAACGGAACGGTAATCGGACGTTCGCTGTATTACGCGCGCACATCGTCGAGCAAGTGGGGATGTACACTCAGGATGGAAGAACAGAGAAAAGAGAGCAGGCTGTGACTGCCACTTTTTGCGGAGTGTTTTATGAGTCTTTTAGTTATCTTCGTTTCAGCTACAAATGTTTTGATTTTTATACCGTGTATTGAAACTTTTAATTTCTTACGACAAAAATTTCTTTGACCGTCCTTTTTTATATTTGACTGTTGCAAGATATTTATGCTTTATTCTACTATAATTTACGTCCGTTATATTATATAATTAAATGAATAATGAAAGACCTAAGACCTTCTATGGACAAATAATTTATAATATCTGTTCAATTGTTCTGTTATGTTTCTTGTTATAAAAATTGTTATTATTTGATCATCTGACAACGGCGTATTTAAATATTTATTTAATTCTTGCTGTATTTTAAAAGTAACTACAGTACGAAATTTATGTCACAGAACTCGTAAAAATCCTTTGATAACAGTAAAAAATCTATGTTGATCAGAAAAACTCTATAAGTGTTGAGTCGTGAATCCATAGTTTGTATGCGTGGTAATTCTGAAATCTGATTCAGGAAATGTAACGTTTTACTTGTATACTAAATGCGAAGAAAAGGTGCTATGTAGTGAACCTTGAGGAACATCCCCTAGAAATTGTTGAGTAGAAATTTAATGCTCATTAACCTATTTTTTTGTGCTTTAATACAAGAGAGAAGCAAGAAATAAATATGAAATGGTAGTTAGTTATGTTTGGTATAAAACTGTCAAACTAATGAATAAATAATTATGCGATATGAAAATATATGGAATATGTTGATGTCAGAACATATTGTTGTATTTGAATTACTTTTTGTGACATTTTCTCAAGGGCAACCAATCCATATGTTTTACTAGATCCGAACAGGCACGTTTCGGAATATAGGTCTGGTCAGTTTATGATGATTCCTTGGGGAAATCTTCCAGCCCTTATATCATATGCCTCACCATCTCTGGTCGTATTGGATGGGCTCAAGCCCACATATCAACTTCATAAATAAGCATTGATGTAGACATTTCATTGGAGTATCTAGTAGGGATGAGATAGAGGAACGTGGATGTTATGTCACATTCTGGCTGAACAAGCCCTGAAAGGCGGAATGATCCATTTCAAATGAGCCATTATCACAAGGAATGGAGCAATTGTAACCTAAAATTTGACGGTTTTTGACAGCATATTCTCATACATAATTTAAGGGAAAGGATGTGCTTAATTAGATGGGAGCAGCCCTTAATCCCAGTTACTCAAATCACTGTGAAGTAATATTGTTTTGAAACACACAAATATGAATAATAATGAAGAAAAAATCATGATTTAGTTTGTATCGATCTCTACAAACACTAGAAACAATATCCAGGAACTCAATTCACACGATCGGCCACAACGATTTCGTGATTTATACGTCTCATCTCAGAAAAAGTTAAATAGTTTTCTCAAGTGTCATGTGACCTGTAGATAAAAGTGATATAAAAATATTACGGAAAGTTTGCTATAAATCAATGTAAACTTCCAACACTTTCGAGATTGAATGTTTTTTTAATGTAAAATAAGAGTTTCCTCCATACGACGCAATGTTTTTCAACATCAATTATAATAGCAATTAACTCATTTAAATGGCGTGTGAGGTATGTGTTTCAAGTTTAAATCACAATAAGAACTTGTTACTCTGTTTATTTATGTCGATTTCAGGTATTTTAGTGATTTAATTCTACGGTATACGCTAGTACTACTTTAAAATGATTGAATTTTTTAAGACTTTCTTTTTTCAAATGAAGTCACGGACGTCATAGCTGGAATTATGCCTATCGATTTTCAACTACAAAAAGTTAAATACAGGTCTATTTTAAAGAAAGATGGAGAGATAATTGTTAATGGTGAAGAATTAGGAGGAGAAATGAAGAAAGCAAAAAGGAATTAACCACACAGCTGATTGAGGGATGGCAGACAAGATGAAAGAATAGCACTAAAGGGAGAGTATGAATGTATTGATACAGTCACGTTCGCAAGAAGTAACATCTAAGATGCCAATAGAGATCATGATGGGACATGGAAAGTTTAGAGACTACATGAAAAGAGTGGGAAGAGAGAACTGAAGATAATGGATGTCAATGTGGCACAGGAACGGATACTCCAGAACGTGTATTGTGGGATTGTGGGAGATATACAGAAGAAGGAGGATGGTTTATTAAAGGATACGGTATAATAGATATATTTGATACAAGGGGTGTGAGGAAAATTTAGGGAAGAGATGAAAGGAAATATAATGTACTTTAGGAATATGCAGATAGAATAGGAACGACACGCGATGTGTAGCAAATAAATAACTATGTAATGCAAAGAGTCTCGTAATGTAACATTGAAGACGAGGCGGTCTGATGACCAAGACCAAAATAAATGTAAATAAAATAAATAATACATCGTTTAAATTTTATTACAGAGACGAAAAAAGTTTTAAGAAAACCTTTAAAACATATTGAGCTTTTTACCCCTGTCTTTACTTGTTGGACCACCAAAATTGAAGAACTTTGAATATGAATTATCCGTCCGACAAGAACACTTTTCAGGTTCTATTCATAAAACTTGATCTCTTTCGTACGTGTGAAACTTTAATTTAAAATCACTGGCATTGGTCACATTTGTGTTCTTTGTCCAGATGAAAGGAAGCTGAAAGTTCCGTATTTTCGCTTCCTACGTACAGGTCACTAGAAATGTTAATCAAATACGATTAATCAACAAATACGATATTCTATGAAAAGATCTAAAATAAAGATGCCTCTCAGCGAAATTTCATTGAGATTTGTCCAGTAATCAAGGGGAAATATATTCGTGAAAGGATAATTCCACTTTAATTTCTGAATTATATTGGTAAGGATTGTCCTTTACAGTGATTTAAATATTTCCAAGAAGTAAAGAATATTTAATATGACATCATACTTCTCCTAGTATATCGTCTTTAAACTCAATTCAATAAATTCCGCAAATTACATTATAAGCGTAATTTTCACACTCGAATGTCCTTAAATTCCGTTCAATTTATGAGAAATTCCACGAAATCCTTCCATCTGAAGGAATGTCCTTTTTCCTCTCTCGTCACGGTTGAAGGACTATAGGGAACCATGTGGGCGTCCTCTCGCAGCAGCGAGACACGATTGGTGCTTCAGTTCAGGGAAGGAAAAATGTTGGATAACGCAATGAGCAAGAGAATTTGCGGTCGTTTTCATCCAATTCACTTTTACATTATGTATTCTTTTCCTGTTTTAGATATATGCATTCGTTTCTTTACTGCCAAACTGGATAGATAACTGTACTCGTTGGAGAATACCTCATGATGTACACAACCCAAGTTTTTTCTTCTTTTTAATCCTTTTTAATTCTACTACACAATTTGCATTTAGAAAAAACAAATGTGAAACCCGGTAATGAATGAACAACACTCCTGGTTGAAGAATTTTAATGTGTTTTTATATAAAAATATTAACTGAATTTTTTTAAAATAGATTATGCAAATATCATTAAGTTAGTGTTGTGTAAATTCAAAACCGAAATATTACGAACAGTATTTCTTCATTTTTTTTTTGCTTTACCAAGAAGCAATTAACAAAATTGTGGTTTATTGTTGACCAGCCTATTTGTACGTTCAAATTCTGTGCTTTATTCTTCACGCATTGTTTGATTTACAATTTGTTCATTGTTATATTTTAGACATTCAGTTTTTAATACGTCTACTGAGTATTAAAAATACTTTGAAAAGAAATAGGTGGGGATGCAAGGATGATAATGTTAAAACGATCAAATACGTGATATTTTATCCAGTTTTGTGAGAACAGTCTCTTTAAAAAAATCTTATTGTTGGCGATACAATGAACTTTCCTTATAAAACGATAAAATAACGTTTTTACTTTTCGTGTGTAAAAGAACATTACTAAACACCCCAAGAAACGAAAGAAAAAAAATACGGGAATAAAGCTAATGTTAAGTCTTCATAGATTTGTTTTCACACTTCATATAAAGGATTTATTTGTGTTTAANGGAAACATTAATAAAACGTTTTTTTTTCTCTATTTTTTATAAGGAAATAAAAATATTTCAATATATATCAACTAAGTCTGAGATGGTCGGGCCAGTTCTTATAAATGGAATGACCCACTAGCTTTTTGAAATGCTTAATCTATGTTAATGTTTTTCATTCTTTCAGTATGCAAGAGCATTCGCAAGGGATTAGGCAGTACGGAAGGAAATCCTCATAGAAACGCTCGATAAACAAATTAATGAGGAAATGAAAATCTCTAAATCCTCACGAAGTAAAAAGAGATTTTTTCTTTGGGCACGTTGATCTGAATTGATGGGACGGTCTCCGGAGAGTTAATTATTTTAAAATACTTTACGTCCGTTTAATTGTATTATTCCACAATATTTAAATTTAACTCTCGTTTGTGCGAGGTAATGTTTTTTATTGGACATAAGGTCCTTAGATGATGATTTGCACCTGATTGGCTAGAAGAGGACCGTAGGTGAATTGCCGAAACGTCGCTTTACCTAGCTTTACCGTTTATAATAAAGAAATACCTTACTTCGGCCGTCTCAGTTAACTCTCTGAAAAGAGTGAACATTCCAGTTTAATATCACCTAAATTAAATTTCCTTTCATTAACTATGTGATTGCAGAGATGAGAGGAACTTGCAAAAGATATTTTATTAATTTTTATTCCTTCTCGTTTTCTCTTGCATTTGCTAGAATCTTTCTCATGAAGAATTGAAGAACACTATTTCCTGTTTCGTTCATCCTTGGAATAGATTCGTTCATCCTCTGATTCGATGCACGTATTCCTCTCATTCGTTAATTCATCAACTGAAGTTTTAGCCGCCGTTGCGTTTGTGAGTTCCCATTGGAGAGATGAATACCGCGTCATCTGCATGGATGATTGTGATTCGCTGCGTTGAATCTGCACTTGGACTCAACATGGCGGAAGTGATTGCGGAATTGTTCCCGCAACTTTTTCTCTCGTCGAACAGTTGCGCTCCGACAGAGCGAGACTTCGAAAGAGCAATGGTAATGCAAGGGATGATGTAGAAAATGAAACTGAGAGAAAATGGAGATGCTGAACTCGGGACCTTGAGATTAGCGCGCTCATGCGCTTACCAACTGCGCCTTCCCGTTCGCCTCGCGTGTCCGTCTTCCATCCTCATTCAACTTGAAAGACCCAGAGACCTCTGAGGGGAATGACGGGCGCGGGAGGCGAACGGAATGGCGCAGTTGGTAAGCGCATGAGCGCGCTAATCTCAAGGTCCCGAGTTCGAATCTCGGTCCCGTCTCCCATTTTCATTTAACATAACATAATTAATCTGTTACCTGGCGGTGAGGTTCACCGCAATCAAAGAGATTTCTACAGAACTTTTTAATTTACGCAAACAACCTGAGGTNNCAACTCGAGTTTTACAATGAACCGTAGTATCGCAATGTTTCGTTCTGTCGCCTAATTTTTATCCTGTGAGTCTGGTAAGTGTTGGTTCTGCTGTGAAATTAACATTAAAATTATTCAATAATAGTACTCCTTCCCACGCCACCTACGAGGTACAGTACTCGGGGCATTTTTATTTTATCGTGGTGTCCCCTGAAGGCATAATCCTCGGTCTGTTCCGATCAAAGAAATATTAGTTTTTGTTAATTTACATTAAAATATTTTAATATTTATCAGTTCCAAATTCCATAAGAAAAAATCTTATTTCCCTCATCTCCTTTTTCTAAATTGTCTTGCAATTTTTATTCATTTCCAAATCATTAACTGCAAAGAAGATAAACTAAAAAATAAAAATCATAAGGATTTCTGTTCCAGTTTGTAGGGGTATATCTGTCTGCGTATCACACTCGGATGACGTTTCTCAATACTTCGAGAAACACGTATCTGTCCCGGTCTGTTCTTCCAAAGAAGGAGCTACTTACGCCATTGAAGACTTTCCCAATATTCTATTTTGAACAGCAGAATGTTCTTCAGCACCTCGTTGTTGTGGACAAGTGTGGCTGCCCTGGTGAGGTTAAGGGACGTCAATTATCTAAATTTAAATTTGGTTGCGTAGTTCTGAGCGATTCGTTGCAATTAACGGAGGTGTATTTACTGAACAGACGTTATTAAAAATACTCTTTGTCTCGAGATTGTGCCGTCAAGGTTGGTTTTTTAAATGCTTCAATCGTGTGTAACATTTGTCAGAAGGTGAAAGTGATGTATTTGAACGAGGAGTGAAGACTGATAGTTTCCTGCCATGAAAGAAGTGATGTACTCAGTATTTGGACAATAAACGATCTGTGACTATATACATGGCTCACTCGTAAGAGAAGTATCGCTGCAGCTGATACAAAGGACAAATAGATACAGAAGAAGCCGGTGCGTCTACTAACAACCAACTTGATGAATTTAGAGATATCAGATCACCGTTGATTCCCCGAGATGCCCGCGATTTTGCTTCCGTGAATTCTTTAAACTTTATTCTTTCTCACATTCTCATTTATATCCAGTGAGAATGTTATCCATTAATGTTAGTGGATTAATAGTATTGGTGTGTATCAGNAGAATCAGTGCCGCTATCTAAGGGCATATCCTACAGTTAGAGCCAAGGTAACCGACAGCGGTGGTCTAGTGGTAGAGTCACCGCTTCCTTGATCTCGCTGAGCGGGAGAGCGCGGGTTCAGACTCTGCTCGGCTGAACTAGGTGAGGTTTTCATTTGGGGTTTCCCTCACCTACTCCAGACAAATGTTGGTTCGGTACCATAAGTTCCCTGGCAACCCAACATCTCTCCTTCCCAATTCCCTTACCCACGTCCTACGGTTAGGAGGAAGAGCAGCCCTCATGGCCTGAACCTCATTCTGCCAAAATGCATAAAATAAATAAATAAAATCCTTTCCCAGCTGACATTTTCGATTATTCTTTTTGTCACACTCTTCCCAAACCCTACATTTAGGGGTGTCGTGGATCTCATGCGGTCTGATGGGTACATAATGTTATTGGAAATACGATTGTTCATTTCAGAATACACAAACAACATGCACTCGACCCCACTATCGGTCTCTTTACGTCCCACCTTATCCATCCCCAGCTCTGATGATACCGTACCCCTATGTGAAATAAATGTTTTGACCTTAATGACATTCATAGTTCACAATTTTTTTTTTCAACTCTAAAACCTATGAATCCGATTCCATTTTCATTTTCTTATGTTTCAAAATAAGTTTTAAATTATTTTTATCCATAAACCGATTTTTACTCCCCTCTATTTAAGGGTTGCTAGTGAATTTTCTCTTTCATGAGGGCTGAATTTATCGAGATATCGGGATTTCACTACGAACTCAGCGACGCCGAATATGTGGACTCATCACTAGTATCTTATAATTATTTCGTAGCATCCCCTTCCGTAAGGGTGCTGGGGTTTATACAGGTTATTTGTGGACATAGACATCTTTAGGAATGTCAGAACGAATTTCAATCGCCCTTAATACTGTGAAAGAAAAGAGCGTATGAAGTTTGCCGAGTGTTCGTCCGAATGAGTTCGTTCTCGCACTTGTGCGCATTGTGGGCGCCACACTATATTCGTCGTCGTTTAAACCGCGCTATCTCACGAATGATGTTTCGCAGGAAAAAACATATTCAAACCTTTTTGTAGACAATTTCATAATCTATACAATTCATTATAACTGTTTTTACGATAAAACGCACCAATGAAGAGATATTCTCGAAAAACCTTTTTTTCGTGACCTTTGACCTCGAATAATTTTTTTAGCACGAGTCGAATTGATAAGGACTTTTGATATTTCATTTGAAATGATTACCTTAAGACCTGTACCAAATTTCATCTCTATGCGAATTTTTGTCGAACTTAGTGTTTTTTCTGTCTGTCTTCTGGGATGATAATGACCAATATCCACTTGCAGGTCGGCTACAAAAATCGTAGAGCAAAAAAAAAAAAAATCAATTTCACTAGAAAAATTTCTTTGGAGTCTGCATGCTGCTATCTCTGGTGTCTGCGTGGAAATTTACTTCGAATTATTAATTTCAATATATTAAGCTAACTATCAGAAATCATTTCTTGAATAATATTCCAATAAAATTAATTTATTTAATTAACAATAACATTAATTTTTTAAGATGAGAAAAAATCAGACCTTTTTACTACTTCGCTGATAGAATAAAAAGATAACAATTAAAGTCAAATTAATATATAGTTAATGTACATGATAGAGAAAATACATTGTACATGAATATTTGCTATTTGTTTATTTAACTCACTACTGTGGAAAAGGTTAAAAAACTGCGATCTCTGGATCAAGTTTCATCTTGACAAATTTTAAAAATATAATTCATAGTTTAAAATTTAGATCTATGAAACAGACGTTGAAAAATTTTCTTCTGTCAATAGAACGGTGAGAGACGGGAATTTAATGTCTGCGTCGGTTGTGGAGAAGATATTGAGCTCTGCATCTATCCGCACCATTAGGTTATTTCTGGAAAAAAAAAAGAAAAAAAATGTGAGGTGTAGATGTGAAGATAGTGACAGTGAAGTGAAGTGAAGTGAAGTGAAATAATAATGGAAATTCGTGAGCCAGAATATGGATGGAGAGGGAAATTCGAAGTGAAGTGCTCTAAAGGGGTGAATCGAGTGTACAGGTCCATCAACCACCGTAAAATGTGTAATAAATGTTTATTAAAAATAGTTTAATTTTTAGCACATTCATGGTCGCATGTTTTATATTTAGTATTTTTACACTAGTTTATTGTATTTCCTCACATTCAGCCACCGGGCAACATTTGTCCATTTACAATTAATAATAATAATAATAATTTTTATTTTTGTATATATTGATAGTTTACATTATGATATCTGTTATCAAAGTTTTATTAAAAATATTATTTAGCCAAACCCATCTTTATTTGAATGCCACACACTTCATTCCTGGAAGAATACATCATCGATCAGATATAATTGAACAGATATACACGAGTTGATAATTTCAACTTAAGATGTGGATCTGAGTGGCTAATACGTGAAACTGAGTACCTGAATAGCGAGATCAGAAAATCGCCTACAATAAGGTAGATGATAGGATTTTACGACTTAGGTATAATGGGGAGAGATTAATGAAAAATTCCGCTTGATTTTTGAGAAAATATGTTTAGATAAAAGGATGTCAGAATATCATATATTGTATTTTGAGAAACATAAGTTGTATATATATTTTTGGATTTTGGTATTTTAGTTTATTAAGTGAACTTCGTAAATTATGAACTCCTCTTGGCATTATAAACGAGATTTCACTTGTCGCAAAGTTTAAATTTAATATTAATTCTCTGATGAAATATATTATCGAGATTGTATTATTTTATTGTGGAATGTATGTGAAGTTTGAGTTGGCTAAATACTTTATTGATTGTCTGGAGAAAAGGTAGAAAAAAAATCTTTGTTAAAAATTATCTGCTTCTTGTGTCTTTCAAAATTAAGTTTTATAAATTTACCAAAATGGAAACATTTCCAGAAACGATACTAATCGCTACAACAAAATTTTAAATATATATTACAAATTGTTATCAAAATTTTGAAATATTGATGACGTGAAAAATATTAATATTTTTTGGTTTATGCAATATGTTTAAAGAAATATCATTTATTTCCTTTGTACAACGGATACATTTGAAACAGTATTAATTATATTGATTTTAAAGTTTGATTTCTTATTCAATGTAAATTCACCCTAATAATGAACAATAATTATCTCTATGCTTTCTGTGCGAATAATTCGACGAAAATTGAAGGCTCAGAAAGCTAAACCCTGCAAAACAAACTGAGAGTTTGTTGACATTGATGAATGAAATCAGGTTTATCAAGAGCTCGACACGCATGAGAGATATCACAATATTTTGAGTATCGAAGCTGTCAGATTTCGCGCATCATTTTGCTTTTTCAGAATTAACAGAAATAAAGTTTTTTTTATCAAACATTGTCTGGTTCTGCTAAACAAGGTTAGTCAATTTGACGAGACTGTAGTCAAAGTCCTTTTTTATTAAATCCGTATCACTTTGATTTTTTTTTACATTAATGAAATTTCTTCGTTTTTCCACGGTAACCAACTAATTCGTTTCACAACATGTTTTCGACGGCATGGCCATCTACATATGTGAATCTGAATGATAGAAATTTCGTTTTTTGTGTTTTTGTTTTTGCTTTTTCCTCGATCCCGAAAAACACTAACGCAATTTACCGAATACGTAGGGAACAACTTCAGTTTAAAAAGATATATATTAATTTTGTATGTCTACATGTTTGAAAAGAAATCATTCCTAAAAGAAATTTTCCAAGATCTAAAGCAGCGAGTAATTATGCAATATTTAGAGAGCGAGGATAACAACTATTTCTGACAATTTTGCACAGTGTGACATGAATGACTCAAACTAACCACTTTGANTTCTGACAATTTTGCACTGTGTGACATGAATGACTCAAACTAACCACTTTGACAGACATCTGATTACATGATAGTTTTACAAATATTACGTTGCTAAAATTTTTGTGAGATTATCAATTTTTTTGACCTTCTACAGACAAATTTTCTTTCACTCACGACATTTTGTCAATGGTTGCAACGTCATCACTTGATAAGTGAAATAAAACTTATCTGAAAGAGGTCAAAAGCGTTTATAATTTTATAGTTTTTTATAACAATACTAGACGCAAGAGTACAAATATCCTCTATTGCTCTTATGATAATAAATCTACTGATTTCAAAAAAAAAAGTTAATGAGAGATTCCATTTACCAATAAATATTGTATTCCATATGATTTCGGATGATGTAAGTGACGGCACGCTTGTGTATATTATCTCTGTGACCCCATCCTGGCCCGGATTTTTCTCCGGTTTTCCGCAGGTGGACTTTACCTGCACGGCAATGTCATTTAATACTTTTGTTACTATTAATCTGGAATTTTGACTGCACAACATGTGTAAAATTCATTTTGGAATACTAAACTGATAGCAGCACGAATTTAATTTAAAAAAAATTTAATTATTGAATCAGTTACTGCCCTTGGACACTTGATCGGAATTGATGGGATGATCCCTTGCTTGTTTCCGGAGAGTAAATTAATTTATTGCCCTCCACGTTTTCATACGCAGTTTGTAACTGCTTTTTTTGACACTAAAGTTTATAATTAAAAATATCTAAAGATTCACTTGTAAACAGCTTATCCATATTCTTGAGATCACTTTCAGATTAAAAAATTTAAAGAAATATTTTTTAAACTGAATTATTAAATCGACCTTTTTAAGGGATAATTATTTATTTCCAGTATCACGTTTCAGCAGTGTATTGCTTTCGTCAGCAAGCGAACGTTAGTGTGTGGACATATCAACAAATTTATTTGCTTTATCTCCTTTTTGTTCGCATTGTTTGTTTTTAAAATAAATAATTTGAAAACACAAAAGAACGGTCGATTGAATAATTTAATTGCGGTGAGTGTTTGTCAATAATGTGTATTCGTAAAATGTTAAACTAAATAATCCATTAGAACATGTTGTAATATCTACAAATGTTGTTGTTAAAATTACTGTGTTGGGTCTCACTGTTTTCGTAACTACAAAAACATAGTAATTTTAGTTTTACGAATAAATCTTTTGTGACTTCATTGTCTCTTCTCGAGTTTTCTTTGTCAAATTGACAACAAACGTCTTACTCTAAAACTGAGATTATAAGTTCATGATTTCATGCGTTTTTTTCTCAATTTTCTATATATCGATTTCAATATATTGAAGCTTAAAATAAAATTAAGCATGAATTGTAATTGAATTGAATTCAGTGAATTCAGAGTTTTGCAGAAAGTGAAAGATTTTTAGTCAAAACAGAGGTTAGAAAAGCATAACCTGAAAACATCTCTCAAAACATATTTCCTCCAATTCCACTCTCACAACCAATGAGAGGCAGATCATGAGGATATGATCTCTATTGTAAAAACGTTTTCATAAAGAATAAGAATAAGATATTTATTTAACCATAAATAAATATAAAATTTCAACGAAACTTAAACATTCTAGCAACTTTCTCCAGTATGTAATGGCTAGCACAAGTAGAAAATTAAAGTTAAATGTACATGTTGGACACTATTTCTGATACATGAACTACAGTGTCAGTGGTGTGTTGTTGAAGATGAGACATAGAAATAATAACTTTTTACTCGAAATTTCTAATGTTTTTCTGCTTTTATTTATTTATTTATTTTCAGTCACTTCAAATATTGTTGAAAGTAAAAATAATATCAAGGATATTAATGGAACACGTATTAATCCATACTAATATATACACATGCGTGTAACGCGAAAGCGCGTCTGTCTGTTTGATACTTAATCACNCCTGTATATTATATTCATATGTAACATATACCACGTTTATTTTTTTATTCTACAATTTTTACGATATTAATAATTCAGAGTATACACATTAAAAGTTTCGTATCATATTTGAGGTTTTTGAAAATCAGATTAGTGTTAACTTTGTTCAAATTGCTCTGTGCTCAAATTATAATTTTTATTAACATTTTCCCTCTCCGCGTTTCTCTCGGAACGAATAAAATCGTATAAAATTTTTATTGTAGAAAATTAATACGAATATACATATCTTTTTTTTTTTCGATTTCATCGACATTTACGTTCGAAATAATTTTCTATCTTTCTTTTCACCCATTAAAAAAAAATAAAAGTTAGCCTATGTTTATCCTGAACATTTTAACTACATCCTTTTGCTAAATTTCATTACGATCGGTTCAGTGGTTTAATCGTGATTAAGTATCAAACAGACAGACGCGCTTTCGCGTTACACGCATGTATATATATTTGCTCGGCTAAGTCACAACGTTTCAGCAGTGTATCGCTTTCGTCAGCAAGCGAACGTCAGTGTGTGGACATATCAACAAATTTATTTGCTTTATATCCTTTCTGTTCGCATCGTTTGTTTTTAAAATAAATAATTTGAAAACACAAACATTCAAAAAACAAAAATCATTGTAAAAAAAACTATAAATGTATGATAAGTTTTTTTTTTCTATGTCATTATTTTATTTGTATACGTAGTTAATTTGTTTTTATACTTGTAACTAAGAGAAAGCAAATAAATTTGGTGACATGTCCATGCATTAACGTTCGCCTGATGATGGCAGCAATATGCTGCTGAAACGTTGTGATACTAGAATTATATAATTGTCTAAAAAAAAGGGTCGATTTAATAATTCAATAGAATTATGATTGTAGACGTAAGAAGCGTAAAAATAATTTTTAAACGCTTTTTTATCTTTGATAAATTCACCAAAACCGAGCAAATCTTGCAAGTAAAACAAACACCAGGATCGTCGTGAGTTGCCTCGGTTTCGAAAACAAAATTCCGATATCGTCTCCCCCCCCCTACGTCTTTGAACAAACAACCCTTCGTGGGAATAAAGAGCGCCGCATCCAAAAGGGCTTAGGGCCATTGTAAGTGGCTGGATCGCGCTGCACGGCAACGACGTGCGGCGAGTGACAAATGAATTTCTGATGTCGCCGAAAAGTAGAGAAAAGGAGAGTATGTGTTCCCCTCTCTCTCCGATCTTTCCACATACATCGTTGCATTATGCACGTCCCCTTGCTCACTTCATACCGTGGCGGACCTATTGGCGGATGGAGGGGGGGTGGTGGGGGGTTAAGGGGGCTGCAACGCATCGGGCGCTGTACGTATCTCGAAATTCCGCGATATTATCGATAAGGAATCACTTTTTAATGCGAGTGTCCTGTCGAGTGTTGGCGCCCTGACAGATCCATTAAGGCGTGCAAAATTCATCAACGTAACGCGAATCTGATCCTGCGCGTTGCGTTGCGTTGCTTTATTTACGCAATTAAAGTGCTGTCGACTCTACTTCGCGAAGTGTGGGAGACAGGGGAAGAGAAAGATGGAGAGTAGATGAGAAAAAAACTAGAGAGTTAGATGAGTTTGGAACTTGCATCAATAGAATATTAAGCAAACTTGTGAGAAAAGTTTTTAATTTTTTATCTGTAGCAGGGTCATTGCATATCAAATCAACGGAATTTTTAAAATTTCTGACGTGATATCGTAGATTTTTATAATGTTTAGAACATTTGCAAGTTTGATACAACCGATAGTTAAATTTATTTTTATCTATAGAACAAAAATAGGTGTTGTTTTGGAGAATATAGTTATCACATATATTCTCCACGTGTAGGGTACACGGAAGAAATATGTAAAAATAAGTGTTGTTCCCTTAAGCGTGAAATGGATTCTCTTTTAATACCTCTTTTTAGGGCTATAAAATATTCATATATTTGCGAACAGTCCAAAAAAAAATTTTTTTGAAACCCAAAATACACCTCCTCTAACATTTTTGATAAACTATTCATTGTTTATTTAGTGTTTGACTTCTTTTATGCAAATTTTTAGGATGTGATGACTATGAGTTGTTGAAGAAAAAATATCTTTTTCCACTGAGGAAAGAAATTGAGGAATAATTTCTTCCTGACATATAGCTACACAATTGATGCTTCTTGGAGCATCAAACATAATTGAAAAATTATGGCAAATTATCTTGAATATTAGATTTATTTTAGCGGTATCTGCGGAGTTAACTTGGTTTAAAATAAGATGTTTTAGAATATTTCTTACATAAAAAGTAATTCTTTGAAGAAAACCCCTCAGATAAATCTGAGTTCAAACATTAACTTTCCACGAGGAACGTTTCCGAGCAGATTTCTGATCTGAAGAGGATGACACATACATTACCTCCGTACGATGTCAGTATTTAAAATGTGCAATGTGCGTTTTACATAAGTCTGAAATATTATTATAATATAAAACCGAACGTTTTATATTATGTCAAAAAAACTCTGAAATTTTCTGTTTATGTGTAGAGTAAGAAGATACTACAAGTGTATAAAAGAAATAAAAATCTGAGAACTCGTGGTTTTGACTATTGATTGGACTTGAAATGACCTTGTAGTATTAACTAGTGCAGTAATGTTTAAATTAATAAATAAACCTTATTATAAAAAAAATAGCTGTAAATAGTGTTTCATCAAGTGGGGGATAATAAACTTAGTTACTCTCCGGAAACAAGCAAGGGACCGTCCCATCAATTCCGATGAAGGGTCCAAGGGTAGTGGCGGATTTAATACTTATAAAATAAAAGTTAATAAAATGCGTACAGTTATCAATTTATTATTCTAAAACGAGTCGTAGATGTAATGTGAAGTCTTAATTCGAGATTAATAATAACAAAAGTATTAAGTTATATTCCCGCCCAAGGAAAATCCGCCACAACCCGATGAGAAACTCAGGTCAGGATGGGATACTCGTTTAGTGCAAAGTATGGTAGTGTAGTGATGTGAAGTGTGCATGACTGTTCACAGCAATCCTGTTTTGGCGTTATTCTTTATACTTATCAATTTCTTTTAATTATATTATAGCAACAATTATTTTTACATTAAGATTATAGGAGGAGTAATGGTATATGTGTGTATATTGAAGCGTGCTTGTACGTATGAGCGTGTGTCTGTATCTGTTTGTAAGTGAAAATGTGTTTCTGTACGNCTGTATCTGTTTGTAAGTGAAAATGTGTTTCTTTACGCATGTGAATATACACACATATTGACCTAATTATTATTTTTTAATTTCTCAGGTGTATTATACTTTTCGCTTATTGTGTACTAATTTTATAAGCATTTTATTCCGTGTGTGTATTTTTTATAGATATTTGGGCGAAGATTTCTTGTTTTAATTTCACATTATCGTATTATGTATATTCTTATTATGTCTATTATGTTTTCCATCTGCCACCGAGCATTTCTCACTTGCAAATTTAAAAAAATATTATTATTATTATTATGGAAGAATGAATACAATATTCATCCTGACCCGGGTCTTTCTCTGGTTTTCCTTCTAGTAGATGCGTATTTCTTATACAGGTTCTCTAGACTTTTGTCTAGGGGCGCGTTTATTGAGACAAGAAATCGTGAATTTAGTGTTATTTCAATTCATCTGATTTATAAACACTACACTCAGAATAATATATAGTTTGATAATAATTTGTACATGTACAATAAATGTTTGTGTTAAATTTAAAATCATGTTAATATTCTATTAGTATTATAACACGTTGCTAACGTTTTATCTTATCTAGGAATTGTTTTCTGAAATTTTTCAGTCTGCCTCTGCCTTAGGACCCTTGATCGGTATTGATGGGATGGTCCCTTGCTTGCTTCCGGAGAGTAAATTAGTTTATTGTCCTCACCGTGGTCATACGCAGTTTGTATTTTTTTTGACAATAAATTTATAACTTAACGCAACATGAAGAAACGTTCTTGACTAAATACCCCTTTTAAACAAAAAAATTTATTTAATAAATTATTCTCTTGTCGTAATAAGTGGTTTCACGAGTTGAATAAAAACCTCAAAAAATGATTTTGAAACATTTCTGAAGCATATCACGTAGATATACGAGGTATTTAAGTTTTCTATAACTAGATTCCTATTTATACATTTCATAAATACATATTGATATATCACATTTCTGTTATTTTATGCAAAGTATTTTATTAAATGTTTTGTTCCATTTAATTTCTCTCTTTATTTTCTTGGGTATTNATTTAATTTCTCTTTTTATTTTCTTGGGTATTGTCAGGAATGGTATTGAACAGTAATACCACCTGTGCTGCAATGAAAGTATATCATGAAAATACACACCAAATATAAAAATAAATTATAAAAAAAGTAAACTTAAGAGGACAAGAATATTACAAATCATTATTAGACGAATTACAGAAAAAATTATCACATACTCAGAATACATCATTCAGAATTACTAATTTTCAAAATTTTTCACCTATCATCCAAGCACTTATTATTGTTGACATATCACTGCTACACATCCTGACTGCGCAACGAAACACGCAGACTGCTATCCATCATGTCTCCCAACTAAGATTTTTATTGAATATTTATATTACGTACGTGAGCCTTCCTAAACTGTACCATAAGTAAAGACAAACAATGGTATTCCAATTCCAAACATCTTCTCTTCCTCTTGATGCTACGCAGAGTTCAGAACGTATTACTCGACATTGGAGTACGTGATGGGAAATGTTTGTTCCTACGCGACGTGACAAGCACACAAATGTTTTCTTCCTGAAACAGAAAAATGTGTAGTTGAGAGAAGTATACAGTTGAAATATGTGTACAACATAATAATTTACCAACTGATGGATTGTTCTTAACATTAATATAATGTCACAATGAATAAGGATTTTCACTGTTAATACTTTTGAAATCAAAATAATACACAAAATCTCTAGGCTTTGTCTAGGGTCATGTTTATTGTAATAATAAATCGTGTTATTTCAATTCTTATGATATTTAAACACTACACTCGTAATAATCTATAGTTCGATAATAATTTGTACATTTTAATTTTTTGCGTTAAATTACAGACATATTGACATTCTATTAGTATTATAACTTGCAAGTAACTTTTTATCTTATGTAGGAATTTTTGCTTAAATTTTTGAATCCGCCTCTTCCTTAGGGCCCTTAATCGGAATTGATGGGATGGTCCCTTGCTTGCTTCCGGAGAGTAAATTAGTTTATTGTCCTCCGCGTGATCACATGCAGTTTGTACTGCTTTTTTGACAATAAATTTTATTATTATTACACAATTGGTTTAAATTTCATGAAAAATGTATATGCTAAAACAATACGATTCAGGAAAATGGCAACCAACTTTTTCTTATTCTAAACAATTCTGTTTTCCCGTAATACTTAACCAATTGGCAAAAAATGAGATGTCATAACAGAAATTTTTTTGTACTTGGAACTTCACTAAATCTTACATTGTTAATGGATAGTATTTGTTTATTAATTTTCTCTAATATATTAATTTTTGATTGTTGTCATCTCTTAAAAGATTTTTAGATAGTGATTTCTGTCACGTAAAAGTGTAGGTAAAGGGATAATATAAGTAAACAAGCACTAACTCTATAAATTTTGGATGCTCATTTTTTGTTAAATCGTACGTAAGCACTTACGGAAAAGGTTTAATCACATATTTTTGAATCGTTGTACTGGAAATATTTCTAATAAAACGTTTATTGACAATTTTGTACTTTTTATCGCTTAGTATTTCTTATTCTACTGTGTGCGCGAATTGTGGGGTTTTGTTTCACAGCAAGCAAAAGCGTTGGAATTCGAAAATATATTCTAAAACACTACCGCAGTGACAAAATTCGTGGCTGCGAAATACTGCGAGATCGTGAATGCAACCCGTTAGGCATTGCTGTATTACCTCGTTGGGTTGCATACCTCCGGATTTCCTTGCAGTTTCTATTACAAATATGCTCATTTAATATTTTATCCATATTAAAATCGAAATGTACTAATTCATTGTCTTTGTCAAGAAAATGAGAACCCTCTCACTCCATCAATGAACGTCTCAAAATCATCAAGTATCCCCTCAGATTAGAAAATTAAGATATAATAGTTTTGTAATTTTTGAGACATTAATTTTTAACGGTTATTTAAAAAAATGCTATATTTGATATATTTAAAAAAATTCTTACATTTTTATTTTTATTTATAATTTATCATAGTAATTTTCGTTATCTTAATGTCTATATAATAATATGAACCTCCATGAAGGTAGAAGTCTTCTTGTCTGTGATTGATCACACACACTCTCTCTCCTGAATGAGAACGTATTGTATGGATGACCCCAATCCAATCAATTCTTTGTGCACTCTAAATTCGTAAATAACTCAATTTATATATTTGGGGTTAAATACGAAAAACAATGAGAAATAGAACGAATAATTTAAAGAAAAAATGAACATATTCTGGTTCTCCTTTCCATTAAGAACCATAGGTATCGAACCGCTGAGAAAGGTAACTTCCCTACTTTGCCTTTTGTCACATATGTCACACATTTCACATACGTAAGCTGGACGAAAGGATTTGTGTCTGCCAACTCGTTTGCATTTGCCTCAAATGGGGCAAAGCTTTATCACCATAATATAACCACTATCTACGGCACCAATGTCTACCACAAACAAGGTTGCAAACGTTGGTTTTGCAAAATTAGCTGCCAGCGAAATCCGAGTCGAAAATGACTGACGAAAATGGAGATAATTTCTCCGCGGAAAAAAATTAATTAAAAGAAACGAGCAAAACCAAAAGTCAACGAAAACTCACAAAGAAAATTTCAGTCAAGCGACGAAAATTGAAACAATCTATTCTCGGAAAACCATGGATTACCGAAATTAACGAAATCCCAAAACGAAATCCAAGTTTAACGACGAAAACGGAAACAAAGTTTTCGCGAAGAAGTGACAACAGAAAGCAACAAAGAGAGAAATTATCAATAAACTACAAACGAAATCCGAGTTATTTCTTTTCGCAAAAAAAAAATTAAGAAAATGGAAACCAAGTATAACCGAAGGTGCCGAAAACCGAGGCATTGGTTAAATTCGTTGTATTACAACTCTTGTTTGGACGGAGGAATCTGAATTTCCTTTACCTTTTTTTCAAGTTCTAATTGGCACTTGCGTGTGTATCCTCTACGCAAAAGTAACTGTCGACGATTTACGTGAGATCCTCAGCCAACGCACTCCTCATTCGTTCTGCTGTGGATGGAGCCCATTCATTCGACGAAGGCCTGGGGCTTCTAGCGACAGCTCTATTTTTGTCGGCTGCAGCGCCGCGAATTTATGGGGAAGCATTTGTAACGATTTCTCTCCGCAGCCGAAATGGCGACGGACGGCAGGCGATTCTGAATGCGGGCGCTCGATGCCAAAACCGTCGAACGCCGACGTTTCTGCTTTAGTCAAGGACTAAAGAGGTTCTGTTGGTTCGTGTGTAACTCTTTCGGTAATTTTGTGACATTCCATTGACGATAGTAAAAATCTAGAAAGATAAACCCATACTTGTACATAAATGCGTAATGTGAAAGTGTGTGTGTGTGCTACCTCATCACGAATAAACCACCGAACCGATCGTGATGAAATTTGGCAAGGAGATAATTAAAATGTTCAGGATGATAAGAAAGATAGAAAATGATTTTGACCACAAATGTCCATGAAATCGAAATAAAAAGAGAGGTATATTCGCTTACGCCCTTTGCCTAAACGGTTAGAGATAGGCGACAACTATGAAAGGAAATAGTTTGTCTCAAAGAGTTTTACAAAAACATCAGTGACACAATATGTCTAGATACAAAAATTAACTTAAATTATCAATTTTTGTTTTGTATTATCGATCAAGTTCTATATAAATTTTCTATTATGAATTTGAAAAATTAGGATGCTGTACATGTTTTTTGAAACCCAGTAAGTAAAACAATTTCGATTTTACAATTTAGAAAAATTTTATTTTTACCTGAGTATAAAAAAGATCAGTGTGAAAAAAATTCCGAGCAATGCCGGATCATCAGTTAGTAAATGGTAAAAATAAAAAGAAGATAAAAATCTTCTGTTTTGTTACAGAGGCCTCGACTATGTCCTTTACATATTTTATGATTCGAATTATCCATTATTTTGTGTCCATATTATTCGTATTATATAATGTTAAAAACTATAACAACATTGGGGTTCGGAAATGAGACAACTTTGAATTCCTGGTTTATCAAACTACTACTGTTCATGGATTTTTTTTTTCATTGTCGGAATGTCGTGATCATTTGAGAAGGTGTTTCAATTATATTGAATAATGTAATAGCGTTCGGTATGAATTTGACGGTATACTTCATATTTTGAATGCATACAGACACATGCTACATGCCACTGCTTCACTCCCAGTCCAACTCCCGGCGAGAAATATTGTGTTTTTCACTTCAATGACCCTGTTCATTTATGAAATTGAAAAGCGAACCCTCCTTCTTCTATTCACATCTGACTATTCCTAATATTAACTACTTCTACTAACACCTCCACGTGGGCCAAGTTGTTGGTAAACCCATCTAACCGGCCCACCTATACTTATACCATTCTACCCCCCTACCTGCTATCGCTCCATGTAGGTAAGCTTTAATTGCACGTTAAATTTTCCATTTGCAAATACTACAAAAAATACATACCTACATACACACTTCTATTACTCACTTAATAGTGTACGATTTGTAATACATTTGTTTTTACAATAAACAAATATGATATTTTGATTCTTAGAACCAGCACAGCCTCCAACGTGGAAGATGTGGAAGAACTGAGAGTGGTATTAAGGTTAACATTATGGGACTGGAACTAACATAACCGAGAAAAATATACTTTTTTAGTGTTTGCATTAGCAGCAAGACTTGAGATTAGAGTTGTATGAATCATTCCGACGGAAAGATGAGCTTTTGCTTCACGAATCTTCGTATGAAGCATCATATTGTAAACCAAGCAGTTCGAAGAGTGACAGTACTACCTTCGGACGAGTCGCACTTTAAAATGTAGACACCGCTGTTAGGATCATAAACATTTTCTTCACTTTCAATGTATAATGACAACGTTGACACAATTTATAAAGAGAATCATTTTCTAATACATTCATGCCTTTTTCGTAGAATCTGTTATCTAACTCCACTGTAGATGACACTACGAGTGCTAACTTATGAACTGAACGTTTCTACTATACAATGTACATCGTCAAAAAGAATGTAATTGTTTCCATTTATTATTCCGAAGAAATTAAACCTCTAACAAAGTCTTATTAAGTATAGTATACATCCTATAGAGCGTACTAAATAAGTACCTGTAAGTTAACATTATTATGGCAAGGATGGAGAAATTATCAACTCAGAAAAACATATTACATTAAAATCAGAGGTGATTTGATATATAATACATTTTAATTTAACGTAATTTCGAAAAACATTAAAAAAAGTTTTAGAATGTCAGTTTTCCAGTCATCTTTGAATGTCAGGAAATGTTAAAATTGTAAATTAATATCTTATATTCATGATAATAAATTTAATAAATTTATTGTCAAAAAACAGTACATACTGCGTATGACCACGTGGATGACAATGAACTAATTTACTCTACGGAAACAAGCAAGGGACCATCCCATCAATTCCGTACAAGGGCCCTAAGGCAGAGGCGGATTCAAAAATGTCAGCAAAAGTTCCTAGATAAGATAAAAAGTTAGCTGCGAGTTATAATACTAATAGAATGTCAATATGTTTGTAATTTTAAACAAAAAAATTATTTTACATGTACAAATTATTATCGAACTATAGATTATTCTGAGTATAGTGTTTAAAAATCATAAGAGTTGAAAAAACACTAAATTCACGATTTATTGTTACAATAAACACGCCCCTAGACAAAGCCTAGAGAACCTGTATAATAAATCCGCCTCTACCCGAAGGAAAAACGGAGAAAAACCCGGGCCAGGATGGGGCTACAGAATTAATGTACACAACCGTGCCAAAGTTGAGTACACATAAAACTAAATTAATATGAGCCATACGGCAACACAATCATGCAAGAAAATAGTTTTTGAAATTGTTATAAGTTATTTAAAAAGTGCTACACCAATGGCGTGATAAAGTACAAGACGAATTTAACTTTTATTTAAATCAATAAATTCTTTTACAGTGTAGAAGCACTGGTCNTTCATGATAATAAATTTAATAAATTTATTGTCAAAAAACAGTACATACTGCGTATGACCACGTGGAGGACAATAAACTAATTTACTCTACGGAAACAAGCAAGGGACCATCCCATCAATTCCGATCAAGGGCCCTAAGGCAGAGGCGGATTCAAAAATTTCAGCAAAAGTTCCTAGATAAGATAAAAAGTTAGCTGCGAGTTATAATACATATATAATGTCAATATGTTTGTAATTTAACGCAAATATGTTTGTAAATTTACATGTACAAGTTATTATCGAACTATAGATTATTCTGAGTATAGTGTTTAAAAATCATAAGAGTTGAAAAAACACTAAATTCACGATTTATTGTTACAATAAACACGCCCCTAGACAAAACCTAGAGAACCTGTATAATAAATCCGCCTCTACCCGAAGGAATAACGAAGAAAAACCCGGGCCAGGATGGGGCTACAGAATTAATGTACACAAACGTGCCAATGTTGAGTACACATAAAACTAAATTAATATGAGCCATACGGCAACACAATCATGCAAGAAAATAGTTTTTGAAATTGTTATAAGTTATTTAAAAAGTACTACAGCAATGGCGTGATAAAGTACAAGACGAATTTAACTTTTATTAAAATCAATAAATTCTTTTACAGTGTAGAAGCACTGGTGCAGGAGGTAGTTTTTAACCGCGGATTTGAAGATATTCAATTACATAATGCCTTTTATATTCTTGGGCAAAGAAATATATAGAACGATTCCCGAATGATAAGGTCCTTTTTGGCAGAGAGTGGTTGACACTCTAGGGCGATGAATATTACTACTATTGCGTGTATAGTGTTCGTGAACGAGACTGTTTCGTATAAAGCAAGGGTGGCACTTCAGTAATTCGGTCTTAACAAACACGACCGTTTCATAAATATAAATGCAGGGAAGTGTTAAGATATTTAATTCCTTGAATAAAGGTTTACAAGAGTTTCGGGGGTGAGATTTACAAATTATCCGAACTATCCTCTTCTGAATTCTGAAAGTTTGAATACTCTGACCGGAATTACCCCAGAAGGTAATGCCGTAACGTAAATGGGAGTAAACGTTTGCAAAATATACGCAACGGGAAATACGTGGACTAACTGCGTTAACTAAGATTCGGAATGCGTAACACAATTTGCTTAATTGGGAATTAAGATTGTCAATGTGACAATTCCATTTGAGGTTGTCTTGAATATGGAGACCTAAGAATTTTGTATTTGTAACAGTTTTTAATTGTGTTCCGTTTAAAGAAAGAGAAACCTGGGGTAAAGATTTTGTGATACTATTGTGAAATGACATAGACACTGTTTTGTCAGTGTTTACAATGAGACGATTTGCATGGAACCAAGTCGAAAGGTTAGACAAAACTTTTTGAGCATTGGCGTGTTTACATAGTAAATTAGTGTCATCAGCAAAAAGAACCATTTTGCAATCTGATGTGGATGATGACATGTCGTTCACATACAATAAAAAGAGTATAGGGCCGAGAATTGATCCTTGGGGTACTCCGCAAGTAAGTGGCTTTGTTTCTGAAAGACAACGCTCAAGTATTTTATTTTTAGTATAGGATATTTCTACTTGTTGATATCTATCTTTTAAATAAGAAGTTAGCCATTGATGTGGAAGTCCACGAATGCCTAAAGAATGCAATTTGGTAAGGAGAATTCCGTGATCGATGACATCGAATGCTTTGGATAAGTCAAGAAAAACACCCGGAGGATTTTCTCCACGGTCTAGAGATGTGGTAACATCGTTTAAGAAGAAAAATATGGCGCTTGTAGTGGAAAAGGATTTCTTAAAACCGTGTTGATCGTCAGAGAGAATGTTATATTTTAATAAAAAATCTAGAAGACGCTGATAGAATAATTTTTCTAGGATTTTTGAGAAAGTGGGTAGTAGAGATATTGGTCGG
>NNCF01129846.1:60154-79699 GCA_002313205.1 Laupala kohalensis | reverse complement strand
GAGCTGATGATTCTCATGACTTCACTGGCGTTAGTTTCGGAAGTGAACATAGAATTGGGTACGTGGGTGGATATAATTGGAGGACATTGATTTGGATATATTGAGTTCGTTATTTTACCAACTTCTGAGAAGTGAGAATTAAACAAATTTGCGATGTCCTGAGGATTTGTTACGATTTTGCCATCGTTTAGTATAGAAACATTTTCTTCGCGATTTTCAGAAGTTGACTTGTAATTTTTAACAATATTCCACATGGCTTTCATCCGGTTGTTCGATTTTAGTTCCCAGATATTCCCAGATATAGATATTCCCAGATAATATTTTAATTATGATATTTTAATTATAATATAATGCTCTCCAAGCATACATTGTCTGTTTTTTTAATTTTTCTCTTTTCAAATGTCAAAACAATTATGTAACCTGCAGACTGGTATGTTAGTTTTTAATGAACTACACTCTGTGTCTGACGGCTTGATCCGACGTCCAGAACAGAGTTCGTTAGATACGTAACCTAACCCTAAAATTGCATGTTTTTTGTGTGTGTGTCCCGCAAACTGCCAACGTGGCTCGATTTTAACTTTATCCTCGTATTTTGTAAACTGATTTCGTTGTATCGGATATTGGTTTTCTGCGTCTGATACTTCTATGCGTGGATTCTCTATACAATGGTGGATTTAATTACAATAAGCCCACGTGCAAACCACACCCTGTAGGGCTTCCTTTGCCATCTGCCACACAGTACGCGGCTTCGGGTTTTGTTCGCGTTTTTTTGACGAGTGAAACAAATAACAAAATGGAATGAAAAAAACAAACTTTTCTACAACACATTTCTACAAAAGGGAAGTATAGTGATGGACCAAAAAAAATCTACGTCTCATGGGATGTTTGCCAAATCTCGAATATCTCCACGTTTAATGATGCTTCCCGGTGTAGGGTATCCGTACGAATTATAATACATGCAGAAACCATCTTCGTCTGAAATATGAGTGAAATGTGAGTAAATAATTAACGACTTTTTTTAGCGGAAAATAATCTATTTTTTAGAATTCAACGGGAAAACAACATCACAAAGTAAAAAAACAAGAACAATACAACATTTTGATTTTTTTTAAACTCACGATGCTTCGGTACCCATTGCCACCATTATCAAGTGAAATACATTGCGAGTGACCAGTTCAAGTCAACATGGAATGATATATTAACAGATATGATATAATAATAATATATATTAACTGCGTATGGGTAGATCTTGCCTGGTAGCAGAATACAGGAAAATACAAGTATATATACAAAAAATTAAGTTCTTCACAAAAAATACATATTATTATATATAAGGCTGAAATTAAAAACGTTAAAATATATAATGATTTGTTTAATACCAAAATGATAAATATGAAAACGAGCGCCCTTGAAAAGACTAAAGAAAAGGACTTTGAATAATTATTATTGGCAATGTTGACCCGTACACTCGCGTCGCCTCTTTAGACCTCACATTACATCCGTCTCATCAGTCCCTTTCTGATGAACGTATTTCCCTCTCATCACTTCACTTCACTTCACTATCTTCACATATACACTGACGCACCCCTTCTTCCAGAGCTTGCCTAACCCTGTGAATAGATGTAGAGCTCAAATTCTTTTCCACAACCGGTGCAGGCATAAAATTCCAGTTTCTAATCGTTCTGTTGAGAAATGAGAATTTTCCAACGTCCTGTTTTCTGTTTTCTTGTTCAAAATGTTAGAAAAAAGATATTTTCTACGTGTCTCGGATAGAGATGATGTTCCCATTTTTCCGTTATTTCCACGCGGTTCTTCTCTATAAGTTTTTCCCCCCAGGGAACTTACATTTAGTAAGTACGTGTTTGGCAAACACGGGGCCCCGAGCTGAGTCTGGCATTACATCCACTTACTTTTGCAATGCTCCTTCCTTTCTCTTTCCTGACCTTCCTCGGTCATTTCTTGTTCTTTTCAATCCCGACGCTATTAGGGCTAGGGTATCTTTCATTTTCCTCTTTCCACTTCTTCTTAAAAAAAAATGTTTTTAGTAAATTCTTGAGATTAGTTGGGATTTGAGTTTTGAGTTGTAATTCAGGAGGGTTTTTAGTGGGTACGGTTGAGTCATTCGGCGAGTCCCACACGCGGGGTGAGTCATGTTGACTCTCCCTAGTGCGTAACTGCATTTTCCCTATCAGTACAAGTTTTAAGGGCTCTAATGACCTCGATGTTGACGAGCCCTAAAACCCTACAAAAAAAATCTGTAAGTTTTCTATAAATTTATCTTTGTATTCGATTTTCTATGGGTCCCAAATCTTTTAAATTCGAGGTACTATTAATAATTTTTTGAGTATACTTTTCTCCATGTTTTCGAGATTTGTCCCCTTCATTGAGGGTCCCAATATTCTACCACAAAAGGGCTCTGACGAGAGAAATGGAAGCGACTTTCCGTCTTTGAACTCAACGCGTGGCGCTTCATGAAGTGTGTTCTCACCTAAGGATTCTCACATGAGGAGTCGGATGATTTAGATGATGAATTTGTTCGTTTGTAACAAAGCAATCAATTTTTACGAAAGGAAATTATAGTGATGAATCAAAAAAAGTGTTTTCATCTGGAGTGCCCTAACCAATAACTGCTAGGTACAATAAATTCCCCGGTTATCCTACACCGTTCCTTCCTAGTTCTTTACCCAAATCATGTGTTTTGTAGTCTGAATTTCACTACATTTCGGAATAAAAAATAAAATTATATTTCATAGTTTTTGGAATAGAGTTCAAAATATTACGTCATCATTTCCTTCCGGTCGAGAAAATGAAGAAAAGCATGTAAATAAGTTTAAAATAGTAAAAAACAACAAATTAATTTTTTAACTATTTCAATGTTCACTAAATTAAGAAATACATCATTTTTTTAGAAACTCCTCATCAAGTCACTGATATGTTGATGCAATGGTGTATTAAGATTATAAAGCATTTTAAATCTTCCGAAAATAGGTCATATTTCTTACTTTAAGAACTATTCAAAACAATAAAACTAATATTCGGCCGTCACACCATTTTCAGATGTATCTTATTTTTGAACAAGATGATAAAAACGTATTGCATACTACGTCTGAATGTGGTGCATAATGAAAACAACAAAAGATTTATAGAACAGGGGAGAGAGATGTTTCTGCGCCATAATCATTGTTCATAATCATATAAAAAAACAAGTCGTTAATGTTCGTCAGTTTAGCAAATTAAATTGAAGCGCAGAAAAAACTCTTGATTTATCTTCGTCCAACGGAGTTAGGGTGTGGTAATTAAGCGGATAACACATCCTACATATGGAAGGAGACATTTGACCTTTGTAGCAGCGAAATAAATTTCGTCGTAACTCTTCGCAGCAAATGCTACCCCCTGCTTAATACTAACTCTTCCTGTGAGCAAGCAATGATCGCGTGTATCATAACTGCCTGCACAGAACTGTAGCGTCGTCGTCATCATCATCATCATGGGAGAGATAATGGCGTCATTAGCGCGCACTCGCTATTGTACTGCTACTGTTCTATAGCAGTGCGTTGGCAATCACCAGCGCTGGGAGACTCCACAGCCAGCGCCGCGCCATGCGCCGTGCCAGCTGTACTCAAAGCCACGATACTTTGTATAAAATTATTCAACATGTCTGCCTTAAACAAATTGCCAACCTCTAAGAAACAAATCTTTGAAACACACACGCAAAAATTTCACGGAAAGCGTCGTTGGAAAATTTCAAGGAAAAGCGTTTGGTCACAAAGAATTAAAGTAACAGATCCAAATAAATATTAATAGTAGTCACAAAAGCGACTATTAGCTGTAAAGAAATACAAGTTAATAACACAACACACAAAGACACAATGTAATAATCTTTCTACACTCTCGATGCAGAAAGAACAGAACAGAGCCACTAGAGCAAGTGAATTAATTGTTGTCCGAGGTTGGTAATGGATTCAATTTCGAATGTCTTGCCAACTGAACGCGAGGTAGCCTTATCATTGCTCTTATTATTATTATTTGTGTGTTTTTGTTAATAGTTTAGATTTGTGTAATTGTTAAAACTTGCTGTGCTCTCGTCTGTTTAAACTAGCTACGAGTCTTTAGCGATATAATTGTTATTGATTACAGGAGTAAGAATGTAGAATTATTGTTAGTTAGTGTGTTTTTCTTTTTAGTAACTAAGTTCTAGTATGTAAGTTTTTGGTACCTGCGTACAGGTAATTAATTTACCTCTGTTGGATTTTCTTTTGTACATTTTCTGGTTTCATAAGTAAAAAAACACAAAATACAATACTACCTAGTGGCACTTTGTCTTTAGGTACTGGTGCACACTCTAGAACCCATACCGCAAAAAAAATTGTTCAAAGAGCATCTGCCTGTTCCTGCGTCTCTTCAAAATTTGTCTAAAACTTTTATGTCTTAAGTTTGCAAACGCTGTTGCAGAACTAACCGTTATGTGACGTGAGGACGCTTACGAAATCCAAGGCAACTGACGAATACCCAGACAAATATTTAAAGAAGAACCGAAATAAGATGTGCAAAGCTGTCACAACCTACGTATTCCAACTTTATTAGAAGATGTGGAGCACAACCACATAGGAGCCAATAATGTCGTTTATTTATATTTCTACGAGCGTAATACATGTAGTTACGCTCAAACTGTCTTTGGAATTTTTGAAAAATTGTAGAATTTTTGTATTTTTTAATACGATGAACTGTTTAGGTGGAGGTCACACTCGAATATTTTTACCTCTACTCTACGGGTGAGACTTTGCAGTATTTTTTTTCTATTTTAAACAAGATTGTGTACAATAATTCTTAAAAATTATAAATTAAAGGGAGAAAAGAAGGGGTTGAAATGTTTTCGTAGCAAAACCTTAAATTTCATTTTCTCAACTTGTAAATCAAGTGGCATCAGAGTCCCTGTAGTATTTCTAACGCTGCTCTTGATACTGTTCTGTGTCGTGCACTCCAACCTAAAAGACTACTCAGTAACCTTTCTATAATGCACCCTGTGTCCCCATACTTCAGAACCATACGTCATAATTGGTACTATTGCCCCCAGACTCAACTTTCTAAACCCATTTGCCCCAGCGGTGGCGCAGGTGGTAGTGTTGTTGCTCATCACCAAGTCATCCCGGGTTCGATTCCCAGAAAATTTGTAGCTTTCCACTTTAACGTCCTAGTTCCTATACCTGTGACTACTGAAAAGCAAACCTTCCTTTCTCTATCAATAACTCCTCCTAGTATCAATAACTCTATTATTAACTACTTCTACTAACCCCTCCACATGGGCCAAGTAGTTGGTAAACCCAGCTAAGCGGCCCACCTACTAACAGTGAACTACCACCCAACTACTATCCTATCGCTCCATGTAGATAAGCTTCAATAGCGCTAAGCTATATTTCCCACTTACAAACACAACAATATCAAAAAACCCATTTGTCTAAATTTCTCTTTTTAGTAAGTGATACGTTCTCTTAATTTTATATCTTTTTATGACATGCGGTCAGCGGTGTCAGTGTCTTCGCTTCCACAATCCCGCTGAGCGGTAGAGCGTGGGTTCAAACCCTCCTCGGGGTTTCCCACACTAGGTCTGGGTACAAATGGTGTACAGTTGCGGAAGGCGAACGGGTGGTGTAGTGGTTAACACCCCTGCGATCAGAGCAGGAGTTCCGGGTTCGTTTCTCGGCTCGTCGCCATTTTCACCTGACCGAAAGTTATCGGCCATTGTATAGATACCAATCGATTTCATCGTTTATCGAAATGTCGCGTTGAATGTGAGATTTTTATTTCGGAAATCAAATTTCGCGTAATTGCATCATACACGAAAGAACATCTGTAGGTTTGTATAAACGCCAGACACGCAGACAAACTCTTCTTATTGTTATTGATAAAAATTATTGATATCTTTATTGGTGCATATCTTCTGTCTCTTCCTTGCAACCATCATCGTCTCGTTTCTCCTCTTTCTTTTAATTCGCTTAGCAATCGTTGATTGACTGTGTGCCGCCAACTCAAATTTTCGCCGGTTGATTGTTTGGAGCGGCGCACTGTGTTTACGCAGCGTCAGTTTATTCGAGAGCTGTTTATTGCCAGAACCGTCACGTGTACTCCTGTGTGTGTAAAATACGGAGAGAAATATTGGACGACGCAGTTTACTTCATAATTGTAAGTGGTGTCATGACACCAAATATTTGGGAAAGGTACATTTTAAATTGGGAACTAGTGTTGAATTACGGTAATGCTAAAACTCAGCAAATGATTTAAAAATAAAACAAGAATGGCTGAATGCTGGATTGTAAATCATTAAATTACATAAATAAGGGAAATTTGATTTTTTAAACTGAAAACAAGTGTGCAAAACGTATGGTCGAAAAAAATGTTGAAGGTTTGTTCTTAAGGGACTTTTCTGCTGAAGTGTTAGATACATTATTTCAAAAGACTATGACAATTCCATTAAAGTTATGTACATTCTCAGGAAACAAAATTCCAACAATTTTATTTTATTTTCCTTGTTTAAATCCTTTATTTTGTTTATCGTTCGGTTGTTCAATGAGTGTTTCATACGAACTCTTACGGGTTCAATAAAAAATTCGTTCGTGAAGGAATTTTTTAATTCAGGCACATATTTTACTTTTATACTTTTTTTAATGTTCAAACTCTGTGCTCATGTTTTTTACATAAAAAGGATTATACTCGATGGACTGTTAAGTGATGATCTAGTTACTTCATAAAAAGGATCACGTGTTTCATCCTCTCGTGTCAATTATTGACTCGGAGACATTAAAATTATTCCAAATTATTATCAGTCGAAATTNCTGCGTATGACCACGTGGAGGACAATAAACTAATTTACTCTCCGGAAGCAAGCAAGGGACGTATTCCATCAATTCCGATCAAGGGCAATTCCTAAGGCAGAGGCGGATTTAACATTTCAACATACTCCAAACGATAAAACAATTGTTCGACACGTGTTATAGTATTAACATAATACCACCAAACATTGTATTTAATAAAAACACAGAAAAAGTCATTTCACAAGTGTGTATTATTATCAAGCTATAAATCACTCGGAAAGTATTGTTGATAATTCGTAACTATTAAATAACACTAAATACGCTAATAATTATATAAATGGATGCCGTCTCTAGGCAAGAGCCTAGCGAGGCTTTATAAAAAATCAACCTCCACCCGAAGGAAAACAGGAGAAAAACCCGGGCCAGGATGGGGCAAGATCAATATCAACATCATAATATTCAGCATAATTTTATTGTATTTAACACTCTAAAATCGTGCCACAAAGTAAGCTGCTGACGTTTTTACTGTGATATTTTAATATTTACTATGAATTAACGGTGTCCACTTGTTCACCTCTGTATGAGTAGTATGACGAAACGCTGAACCATTATATCAGGGATTGACAATTTACTTTCCATCTCGTTGATGTCTGTGAGTGTCCATAATTCGCTGTGATTTTAATTATGTATAGAGTGGTGTGCTATAATTTTAAACCTGACATTCCGTCCTCACTGGAGTCAAAACACTCTCGCTGTTGGAGGGAACTCAGTGTGTGTTAGATTGAATCTCATTTTCCGTTCGCCTTTGTCCACTGACTTTGTCCAACATTGATTAAATAAGTTTGCGCATGACGGAATTTGGCATCTAGTGGTGGGTATACAATGGCCGTTGAAATCAAATTACATCACCCTCTTCAAAGTCATTTGACAAAGTAGTTAACGTGAATCAAAACAAAATATCACTTGAAACACCTGTGGGTTTACGTCCTTAGTATGTTGGCAAATATTATATCACTACGTCGGTATTATGTTGGGTATCAACTGTAGCGATTTTTATGTTGTAGAGCTATTTCCGTGTATTATTATTAATATTATTACACAATTACATCATAATCTTTTACGTCTTTTTACAGACAAACAGCATTTCACTTCCACTATTTCTGGGACTTTGACTTTTGTCAGGTGATTGCATAAATACTATAGTCTTCTAGTAACCTAACATGAATGAAGTAACGTAGTACGTCATACGTTATCAAACTGTATCTTTGTGTGAGCAAGCGTATTCCCGTTGTGAAGGAGAACAGATTTAAAGCTCCGTTTTGAAGAGTCAATGAATAGTCTCCACTTTTCATCTTTATAAATATCATATACTTGAAATTATCTGGCTCCGAATTCGGATGCATGGCATCAAAATGCACATCTTACTATCATTTTTAGTTGATTTGGACAGTTATATCTGATGCTGAACCTTGCCAAAGAAAAATTTTCCGTATATTCCCCATAGAGAGGTGTTTTTTTTTGTGCTTTAAAAATAATGGAGGGTGTTGGAGCAATTCTGGCTCCGGATTAGGATTCAGCGCGTTAACATACGTAAGAATACACAGGTCTAGTCTTGGGTTCTGACCACTTTCTTTGTGTGTGTGTGTGTGTGTGCCAGTGTATATGAATACATTTTAAACTTTTACATCCTTTCATAGACAAACAAATGTGTTCCTCTCACATTTCTGTCAGGACTGTTTCCTTTGTTAGGTGATGACATAAATATTGTAGTCATGAATGAACATTCATAGTACGTCATATTTTATCAAACTATATCTTTGTGTTGTCCAGGAAACCACAGTTGTTTGTCAATGAAGGTAGTAAAAGATAAATATATTATAATGGACGTGGTCATACGTAGTTTGTACTGCTTTTTTGACAATAAATTTATTTATTTAATAGCTCTTCAATAACCACTCAAACAAATCATTTGAAAAGAAGTACCGTACTGAGAATACATAAAATTTACGATCTGAAAAAGATAATTCATCTACTGTTCATAATTTCATATTANTTTGTACTGCTTTTTTGACAATAAATTTATTTATTTAATAGCTCTTCAATAACCACTCAAACAAATCATTTGAAAAGAAGTACCGTACATAAGAGGAACTGAGAATACATAAAATTTACGATCTGAAAAAGATAATTCATCTACTGTTCATAATTTCATATTATTATACATGTGATGATTCTATTCTTTTTTCTTGTTTTCAAACGTAATTTTAGTTTTATAGTTGCCATATACAAGTATTTTGTTTAATCATTATTAACTCTTGAGGATGACCTCAACACGGGATGAAGCGTTGTATTTCTGAAGTCTATGGCACACGTTGAAACAAGGCTACCCGGCATTTGTACCATAGGCTTAGTTTTAAACCGTAGATTTTAATGCATTTGTATTTATAACATATTCTTCTCTGACCTCCCGCTTAAGACCTCGGATTAGGAAGATACAACAATAACAAAACTCGAATTACACAAAGTATAATTGTTTATCATTACGTTGATTGAAATCAATTGAAGCATGTACATCGAAAAACGTTCTAAGCGCAATTTGTTTTGTTGTTTTTCCCGAAAAACGTTCTTGACTCTGTCAATGGCTGTGGTAATTAATCTAAGAGACTTCGGTTGATATTTTAATTGCTATGTCGAAACGAAGATAGCGTGGGCGTGCATACTGTCGCGAGGCTAACATGTGTTATGGAATTCGCGTTAATAGAGCACTCTCAATTACGTCATCTCCCCGCCACTTCACTACAAACTTGAGCGAAAATTGAGTGTTTCACTTGAAACCAAGACCTACTCAATCGGACTAACTACGTCCTGTCGTAATATCTTGTCCAATCGATTCCCGCTTATTTTCCCTCGTATGGTTTAGTTCCTCAGTCCCGTATAGAAGGCGGCGATTCGTATAGAAGGCAATTGAAAATGCCCTGTTGAAGAAAGAAAAAATTATAATATATTTAATTTCAATATTATTTTTCGAAACGCGAGGCAAAATGATGCCTATCAGACCTAGCACATACATTTGTGTACTATCCGTGATAGTCGGAGCATTTTTCGGATATTACAGGTGTCATTTCGAACACACTTCATTAAATATTTATATTATTTGGCTCTTACATCGGTTTCAACACATCTCCTTTTAATTATTTAGTGTAAAAAAGCACCATTAGTTGCAACATTAAACAAACAATCTTTGATGAATCGAAATCAACTCTGGCGTTTAATCAGTTTGTTTTACTCCTCTAAAAACATGTCTTAGGCCCTTAGAACATTTTCCGTTTACATCGTCAACAGCCCTCAGGTGAAAATTGCGACGGACCGGGACTCGAACCCGGGATCTCCTGTTATGGCCGCAGGTGTGTTATCCACTGCACCACCCGCCTCGACTCCGAAGTCCGTACGCAACTTCTCTTTCGCGTCTTCCTCTTCATTCACGAGTAGGTACTCGGAAGATGTGAGTTAAAATTTCCCATTTACATGCCTCAATTGTGTGTGCTCTCACTTACGTCGCTAAGTATGTACAGCTCGCTAAAAACGTAAACGAAGACGTCGCATTAAAATGCAGATCACTACACACGGAAAATTTCACCAGTCTAGTAATTTCCCCACGGTCCACGCGCCATAAAATATTTTTTAAACATTTTATTTACTCGAACGCCTAACGCGCTTCGGCGTGTCTCGACAGCCGTGAAAAGCGCGCGCAGTTAACGTCGTCGTTTTGTGATACGATTTTGTCGACCGGCGACGTAACGGGGAGTGCGAGTCGTAAAAGGAACAGCTCAGCGACGCGATAACGTATCTGCGTACGACCAAATTGTCGTTGCCTGGAGGCAGGAGTAATGAAGGAGTGTCAATAGCTGTGTACAGAAATTTTAGGTGAAATTCCTAGAACGTGTAGGATGAGGTTCGGGTTCGAAGGTCCATAAAGGTAGAGGCAAATTACAGTACATAAGGAAGGTAGATACCTTGGACTGCCAACAAACAATTTAATGACAAGAAACATGAAAATTGAAAGTAATAAAGGAATACAAAACTGAAGTTCAGGTGATACACTGGGATGAGGTGAGACGATCCGTTCCTTCAAAGATTCGGCTTGGATAGCGTTTGGTCGATGTCGAGTTGATGATTTTGAGTTGATTTGCAGTTGAGGTTGAAATGCTGATTGTTTATCACGTGGCGATTCTACGGCGTTCCGATGCCCTCACGAGGTAATCTTCAGGTTGAAAATAATTCACCCAGCTGTCGCCTGGTACAAGCTGAAGGGGAAGTCGTCGGCTTGCTTGCCGAGTGATTAGAGACTCGCGCTGCTCGCGTGATTGGTTGGTCGGTCGATCGATTGATCGCGTGACGTCGTGACGTCACAGGTTGACCGTGTATCGATTGTTGATCTAGCTCGATGGCGTAAATATTACGTAATTTCAGGTTATTGTAAATTGTTCTGGCGGGGAAGTGCAGCCTCGCGGATTCCAGTATAATTAATAAACGAGTCTGTAATTAATTAAGCCAGTCATGCTTTGTTCAATCATTTCACCCACTTTTTATTAACTCAAAGGTGTAAATTTTGAATGGACCTACGAGGTTTGAAGAAATTGTTAACAGAAGCCCAACAATCGAGAGATGTCACTCCATTGGCTCAAAGAATAATAGAATCCACAGATTGTTCACTTGTCTAACGATACGAAATTTTAAAATGTCTGAACAGATGGATTAAGCAAGATACAGAGTTAGGTACGTGATTACGCTTGTGTATGATTCAGTGTATACTTCTAGTCCTGTAACTTTGCCGAAAATTATGCAATATGGCTGCCTAACACAAGTTGCCAACTTCTACGAACTTAACTAATACCCGAATAAATATTAATATTAGTTACAAAAGCGACTATTTGAAATACAAAATAACACAATGAGATAAGACATAAAGATATATATTCGCTGTAAACGCTCGATGCAGAAAGAACAATAGAACCACAAGAGCAAGTGAATTGATTTGATGGTTCATGTTGGCTATAGATTAAAGTTTTAAGAAATTTGAATGTCCTGCAAACGTAACACGAGGTACAATATCAATACTCTTATGGGCGATGGCGAAGAAAAAGTTTTGGCTACACTGTGCACAAGCTCTGTACCAACATCAAGCCAGTTAGACTGATATTATATAAATAAATATTTTTTGTCAAGAGAGCTTCTACAAACTGCCTATGACCGCTTTGAGTACAATAATGTAATTTACTGCAATTAATATACAAGAAACTAATTAACACTGCGTTTCTGTTCTAGATTTTTATTTCTTAAGGTAAATTTCCCGAGCAAAGTAACATGACTTCAAGTATATACATCTGTTGAGATTTGTTTAGCACGCTTCTGCGCGGCGAGGAGAAATGCAGATGCAACGATTCGTAAGGGATTTGCTTGGCTGGTCGTGTTTACGTCATGTTTATGGGAATCTTCAGTAATAAAAGTGCCTCTTATCTCGATATAAAAAAGTACTTTATGAACAAAATGTAAACTTTTCGAGAACTTTACTGAAAGTTACGCTCAGTGTACGTTCTGTTTTTGCTTTTATTCTTATAGTAGCTCACTACCCGGCGTGGCCCGGAATTTTTGTTACTTGTTTGACCAACGAACCCACTCGCCGGGAGCCGCACTGGTCGAATTTTCCCTTCCGAGGCAAGACACAACGGCCGCAATGCGAATGCACCATTTCATTAAAACGTTTTTATAATCTAAACTATTCGTCCAAATTTTACGTTTTAAAGATGTTTTTAACCTTTGTTAAATGCATGGACCAGTTCCTGTAGGCCTGCCCGGCCGACGGGGTCTTGGTGACCCGCCTGCGCATAGGACATTGTCCTCTCACTCATAGGTATCTCTTACTACTTGATGATGAACCCGTTTATGAGGAGTGTAGTTGTTCTCTGACAGTGCGTCACCTACTAACTGATTGCAGAAGATACTCAAGTATACGGAGACAAATTGGTCTGGCTGCAGATTTACCAACAATTCTCGGAAACGAAACGGTTAATGTTAATAAACTATCGAATTTTATGAGTAGATCGGGGCTCCTCCCACAAGTTCTCGGGTGGGTTTAAAATTTGCATTCCTTTTATCTTTCCTGTCTTCTTTCCTTTCATCCTTCGTTTCTGTAATTAGAAAATATAATATTTAGAATTTTTTTTCCTTTTTCTATGATATAATGTATAAGGTAACTCTTTTCTTTCATCTTTGTATTTAAATAGTTGTTGATTTCAGGTTGAGGGTTTTTTAGTGGGTATGGTCGAGAAATATTCGACGAGTCCCACACATGGGGAAGAGTCACTACGGCTCTTCTCTATGGTTCGAAACTGCATTTTTCCCCACCTGCAAGGGCTCTAATGACCTTGCTGTTGACGAGCCCTTAAAGCCTCACAAATAAAATGGTAAATGCACAAAACAAAACAAAATTTTCAATTTGAAGATGATTGTTTTTTTTTCTTCTTAAATTATTCTTACTTTGAAATATTTTAACACTCCTATTTTTAATAACGTTTTTTCTCGATAAAGTAGGTAAATCTTTGTAGATAGACATGTACTGTCGTGTTCTTTCTTGTAAAACTCTTTGAGACAAACAATATTGCCTTTCATAGTTGTCACCTATCTCTAACCGTTTAGGCGTCATAAGCGAATATACCTCTCTTTGGTTTTCGATTTTATGGACATTTGTGGTCAAAATCATTTTCTATCCTTCTTTTCAAGCATTTAAAAAAATTAAAGTTAGCTTATCTTCATCCTGAAAATCTTAACTTAACTCTTGCCCAATTTCATCACGATTAGTTCAGTGGTTTGGCCGTGATTAAATAGCAAACAGGCGGACGCGCTTCCGCGTTACGTATTTATTTATTAGTATGGATATTGTGACGTCCGCGATCCCACCAGCTGTACTACCAGTTAATAGCACAGTGAGTTCGTCCGAGATAATTAATCAATGAAAACTTCAATCGTGCCCGACGTCACTTGCAATAATGGTAGCGACTAGTAATTTACTGCTACACAACTAATTACTTTCGTAATGCTGCCACCACTGTGTTTGCCAACAGAAACTCAGAAAATATGAAGAATGAATATTATGTACAAAAATTTACATAATTGATTTACGTAATATCTTCAGAAATATACAACGTGGAAAGTATATATTAAATTCCTCCATTCAAACTCCCAGAGCTGACGGTTCTGAAACATTGTGCCTTGACTCAGCCCGTTGCAACCCATAACTTCACTACGCCCGCCTCTGGCATTGAAGAATATTCCGATTATCGAAAATTTCAATTTAAATAAACGTAAATTACCGAAGGTTATTTATGCGAAGAAATCACCAGAGATGATGATATGGAATTGTTTGATAGTTAATGCATTGATGCTTAGTTATTATTTGCCGTAAATCGCTGAATTTCTGGAAATTTCCCAAAACCCTTTTTGTGTGTACATGATTCTCATTTATCGATCTTAGGTCGCGATCTGACGTAACGAGGGCCTTTCGTGTTACGCTTTGTTTTCTTCTCGGAACTTGGTAAATGTAGCCGCGATTTCTTCGCGATATAGCATCGTCACTAATTGGTAGCATGCATCGTAGATTGTCGAGTTACTTTCCTACATTCGATGGATTTCCAGGAAAATCAGTGCTTTTACACGCAATGGATCGGCGTGGAGCTATAGTTCGTTATTGAATGCATTAGAGCTATAATGTTACGAATCAGATGTAGCACTTTTATGTGTTCGTGATAGTTGTGATGGAATTAAAAAGCGTTAATGAATCCCTTAGTGCTTTCTAAGTGCTGTATTGAGCAATATGACCGATGGTTTTCTTTTTTTCAGTATTTCATTTTTTGTCGCGACAATCCACGACGTTTTCTTGAAAATTATATTCATTCACTTTCTTCATCTTGTCGAATCATATTTCTCTCTTTTTGTCCATGCTCTTTTTTTTATTAATTTTTCTTTCCATTTTTGGTGACATATTTAGTGCCCGGTTCCGCATCACTGGGATATTACCCCGGGTTGGAATTCCTACCATTTTCTGAACATATCTCTTGTCTCTATCTTGTCTGTTATGTTATTATCTGTGCCAGTCAGTCCCTTATCATCAAGCATTGTTACTATTCAGCTCTCAATACCATCAGCAACCCTTTAGCCTACGCTTAATTCTCCATATATGTTTTATATGTTTCCTACAATGTCTGGATCTCTATCATCTTTTCATTGTATTTTGCTTTCATCTTTTTCAAATACTCTACCCGTGTTTTCTCTGACGGACAGTTCCAAGAGATGTGATCTGTTGTCTCCGGTTATTCTCAACATAAACACATGTCATCGTCCTCAAGCGTAAAGCGTTTTAAATAAGTATGGACCAATAATCACGACGGAAGTCAAACTTATAAATAAATACATCAAAGACAGGGTTGGAACTACATTTATTTTCATGGGAAAGAGAGGGTAAGTTTTACGATTGGCGGCTTCTCCCTGGAAGTTACAGATTTATTTAACTTTCGCACGGTTTCGTACAATAAAGTTCGTAGCCCCATCCTGTCCCTGGATTTTCTCGTTTTTCTTTGTGTAGAGTCATATTTTTTATACAGGTTCTCTAGGCTTTTTTCTAGGGGTAAGTTTATTGAAACAAGAAATCGTGAATTTAGTGGTATTTCAATTATTACGATTTATAAGCACTATATTCATAATAATGTATAGTTCAATAATAATTTGTACTAGTGGAATAACTATTTTGTGTTAAATTAAACTTTAAATTATGCGGTGTATTGTTATAGACAATCAATATGTATGGTTCATCACTTTATTAGTGTTCACTGGAAATTCACCAATGTTTCGATGCTGATTAGCATCATCCTCAGGGTCACTACAAATTAGTGTACAAAGTTTGAGTTACATCCCTAGTTCGAATCTCGGTCCCGTTTATCATTTTCATTGAACATAACATGATTAATACATAAAATACTTAGAATATTAGTACACGTTATTTACAAGTTTTTGCAATAGGAATTATTTTAGTCTTTTTAAGTAAGTTGACAACTTTTTTAAAAATACAAGAAAGAGTTCTACTAATATATACCTATGGGTTTAAATATTTCCCATCATATCTATAATCACATCTGTATTATTTGTTCTATGACATTAAGTAAATCTACATTTTTCTGGACATGATAAACGCCATCCAGTCAACTTAATAAAACATATCAGTGAAATTTAGTTCACCTTGTCAATACATTCACTGCAAAGTCAGAACTACAAATGACACAACTCATGTTCAAATGAAGCAAACTGATAAGAAACAATTATGCCAACCTAAACTAGTGAAATACAATACCAACATTACATTTTAACATGTGAAGCAAGTAGTATTTCTATTGAATTTACTTTACATTCATTGCATAAAATATATTATCATAATCCTTAGTAAAGATTATTTATTACTCTATTATTAATGTTTTGAACATTGACAAACCTAATACATTAATAGAATATATACAGAAATTTGAACTTTCTTTTCCAACGATTTACTACAGACCTACCGCGAGATGGAGTAGTGTATACACGCAAGTTTGGAATTAAATTTGTATTATGAATTATTTGTATTAAGATTCTGTACATGTCTTTAAATACCAGCGAGTAAAAGTGTTTTGATCTTATAATATGGACAGATTTTCTTTTTTCCAAAGTAAAATATAAGAACAAGGAAAATCCACAGCATCGCCGGGTAACCAGTTGGGTAATACCTGAAGACGAGAGCCTGATATTTAAACTCAATGATTTATTAGAAATCTGACCCACTCTCTTACAAAAGGAAATGCAAAGGAGCCTCTTTAACTCGAAACTCATTAACTCGAAACCTTCTCTAAGACGAAGAAATTAGCCATTTCCTTACGTTGAAGTACAAAAAAACCCTACATCTCGAATTGTTTAGACGCTCTAACTCGAACTGAATATGATTTCCCTATGATGTACTATTCATACATATCACTCTCTCTCTTTAACTCAAACTACAAATCTATCGGAATCTTATAACTCGAAAAAGATGTATGTAAACTTTGCGGCCTCCCTAAAACGACTCACAAGACTCTTTAACTCCAAGCAATAATTTCGTTGTCAATAACCAATTCCTAAAAATGATTTCGTACTTTCATTAAAAGATGTAGTGATATCGAGGATAATATATTTAGTGCCTTTTGTTTGCAATCGAAAATACAATTGAATTGTCAATTGTGTTAATTCCTTGACTCGAAAGAAAATTACAGATTTTTTTCAATATGTTAATGTATATTTTCAAGTTGTTCCTTCACCATAAAATAATCTTTATGCACGTAATAATGTACAATACAAACGTAGTAAAATAAATCTGTATAAGTCGAATATTTATTTTCTGATGACTCCATAACTTGAATAACACATGCCTCTGTAAGTCGAAATTGATAATGTTCAAAACCTATAACTCGGAATTTATAACCTTTCCCTTGAAGTTCGAGTTACAGAGGTTCCACTGTATTTCAAGTTTCATTACATAATTCATTGTATAACGTGAAAAGTTTCTTTTTTTGCTGAGAATTATTCTTCGATCGTTTGAACTTTGTTTCTCGAACTTTCTTCTTCCTCATCAACTTGTGTCACGTTTTCATTGCCACGAATTTGAATCTGAAAGGGAATTGAATTGATTTTTAGAATGAGGACAGGGGAGTCAAACAAAGCATGATACAAAAGCCTATTGAGTGAAAATAAGTTAAAAGATGGGTTGAATGGATTGTATGGATTAAGGATCTTACCGGATAGTGGTAGCGTAAAAATTATATTTGCGGTTCTCATCTACTGTTTCGTGGGAGAGTTTGACTTGGAAAACCCGCTCTGCAGAACATAGTGAAGTCTTCATCATATTTTTGTGGTGTAATATTTTTACATTCTCGTGTATTATCTGGTATGCCTTTTAACGAATCATGTTCATTGTAAAACAATGTTTTTTAAGTATTAAATACGTCAATTCATCTCGTATTTTATCTCGCCTTTGCTTATTAAATAAACTTTATTGTCAAAAAATCAGTTCAAACTGCGTATGACCACGTGGAGGGCAATAAACTAATTTACTCTCCGGAAGCAAGCAAGGGACCATCCCGATGAAGGGGCCCTAAGACAGAGGCGGATTTAACATTTCAACATACTTCTAACTATAAAAGAAATAGTTCGACGCGTGTTATAATATTAACATAATACCAAGAAATATTGTATTTAATAAAACATGGAAAAGTCATTTCACAAGAACATATTATTATCACGCTATAAATATATCGGAAAGTATTGTAGATAATTTGTAACTATTAAATAACACTAAATTCACATTGCTATAGGACTTTCAAAGATAACTGATTAAAATTTCAAAACCGATTTCCATGACATGATTTTTATTATTCTTGTAATTTTATTTTTATTAGTACTTGCAACCTTGGTACGACTGTGTATATTAATATTGTAGCCCATCCTGGCCCGGGTTTTTCTCCGGTTTTCCTTCGGNTTTGTCTAGGGGCACGTTTATTGAAACAAGAAATCGTGAATTTAGTGTTATTTCATTTCTTATTATTTATATATACTACACTCAGAATAATCTGTAATTCGATAATAATTCGTACATGTAAAATAAAATTTTTGTGTTAAATTACAAACATGTTGATGTTCTATTAGTATTATAACACGTAGCTAACTTAGGAATTTCTGCTGAAATTTTTCAATCTACCTCTCCCTTAGGTCCCTTGATCGGAATTGATGGGATAGTCCCTTGCTTGCTTCCGGAGAGTAAACTAGTTTATTGTCCTCCACGTGGTCATACGCAGTTTCTAACGGTTTTTTTTACAATAATTAAAAAAAAAAATTAGTATAAAATAATATTCAATGTGATTGTAAGTGGAGCTTCCCTGTTCGGTGCGTACCGATGAATCCAAGTGGAGATCACTGTCTGTGTCTTCCTTATCCCTGTTCATTATTAAATCATCTGTGGAATAGGGCAATAATTACATATTCTAGGCAAATTTATGGGAGTTATAATTTATATCTGTGTTTTGCGATTTTGCGTTATTCTGATTACCATTCACCTGTATTTTTATTTGAATTTAAATATCCCCAACTTTTCACCTATTCTCAGTATAGCTATCCTGTACTATGAAAGTAAAAATAAGTGGATATATTGTTTTTTTCTGGAACTGTTATTTTGTGATTAAATTATAATTTGCTCTCCAGAATATATGTAAACGAGTCTTTGCAATAGATTTATCCTTTTATACTTCTTTGATTAATATTATTTCCTGTTGTTACAAATGACCTTTATTTTAGATAAATTCATTTCAAAGAAGTGATAAAGACCTTTGTAATACACCCTGAAAATAATCAAACATCATCACTTCAGTAGGAAGATAACGTAATCCTGGGATCACGCAACATATTAGTTTCAAAGCATTAATTACACATCCAACGAAATTACATGGAGCTGAAATTAATTCTACGAGGCTCGTTTCTGAGCCTTTACCGAAATACGAACGTAATTACTTGTTCACAAGAAGAAGCGTACTAATTTGTTTCGAGAGATGAAATATAATTGGTTTTCTACATCGCTTTTGACAATAATGATAAAAGAAGAATTATTTACAAAAATGTTTCTCTCTCTCTC
>NNCF01129846.1:20050-47642 GCA_002313205.1 Laupala kohalensis | reverse complement strand
ATAATGGTCACTATGTTTTGAAATAATATTCTGAATATTTAAAAAAATATAAAATAAAAGTTCATCTAGCGGCTTTGAGCACTGGAAGAAGGCAAAAATATTAAGGACCATGCCACAAGTGACCTTTTTACTATATAATTTTTTTTTCTCACCTTCTGCTGCAGACGGAGAAACGTATATGAGAAAGTATGTGCAATTGTTTTGCTCCGCGATTTCATATGTTCAAAATAGTTGATAAAATGATATGCCAGACCATACACTATTCTAATGAAGAGAAGGTTTTTCTGTCAAGTTATGTGGGGATATTTCGTTAAGTTGGCAGTACCTCTGGTACTTCCCCGGACAGCCATATTGGATGTCGTGGACAACCTTCAACCACAGTTGCCTCCAGAGAGATCTGTGCAAAACCATGTTGTACGACGTATCTGAACCAGATCATCCTTCTGAAGACTAAAGCAACAGGGAGAGAGGGAGAGAGATCTCGGGCATGAATGAGTCCTTGTTTACTCTGTGGTGAACGCGTACGACTTGCGCTTCCATGTCCAGTTTCGGTTGACGGCGAAGCAGAAGAGCTAACGAGGGATTAGGGCTGTGATCTAATTCATCCATTGCTTATGTGCTCCCTTGCACTGACCGAATCCCTATCCTTTATCATTGTGTACAGGGTAGTAACAGAGCACGTACAGCTTTACTTGGATGCGTGAGTATATTAGTTGACTTCATATTTGAAGAGGAATCTTAGTCTTAATAAAATTTCGGTAGAGCCGTATTATACGGCGTTGCTTTGTGATTTTACCTGTAGAACAAATATTACAACTACCAATAAAATAAAATTTACCAATACAATAACAGGTTTAACAAATATTCAAAAGAAAAAAAATGTGTTGAACGAGACGAAGATAATTGCTACGTTTATTTAATTTTTTTAAACAATGTAAACATATCCTTCTTATTCCTTTCATTTTTGTTTTTAATTATAATAATGCACACGCTTTGAGATCATTGAGATATAATCAGAATCAAGCATTGCATTCATATAGTGGTTTTCATAAATATATAAGTAAATATTTGGAGAACTAAGTTTTGAAGCTACAATTAAATGTTTATTAATATTTTCAAATTGAATTAAAAAATCGGCGAAGACGTTGGATACGCTATAAACTATGGTCCTTGTATAAATAGAATTCTTTTCTCAACATAACACACAACGAGTCGTTAATCTTTCCGTGCTCTTCTTTTCCATAGGGGAATGCTCTCTTCCTGTAATTTGTTTATAATAAGGCGACCTATAATCTTCAATGTTGCTTCCTGCTCTATATATTCACGAACAGTTATTTATTTTCATTTCATTTTTTCCCAACTTCACGTTTTCTAGATAACGTCTTCAATTGAAAAAGTTGAGCGTCATACAAGGCTATTCGACACAGAGAAGAACGTTTAAAAATATGTAATTCACATTTCACTTAAAAATAAAACCCCTATCGCCAGGTACTAAAATTGAGGTAAAGTTACTGTGACATTGTTTGACAAATATGTTATTGTGGAACTTTGTACTCGAGTGCGTTAATTAACAAATAGTAGTAATAATAATAATAATAATAATAATAATAAAGGCGTATGGGTCTCGGTTCCCCTTAGTTGTGGCCCATTTGGGTGCGACCCTGTGGACTGAGCCACATTCGCAATTTAGACGTTCCGTCTTCCGCTGCCATCTGGTTGTGGAAGTCGGTACTCGGCGTGGGTGCATTTTTCGCCGAGAATAAACGCTACAAACAAATGTGAGCATGTCGTTCTAAATCCTTTCTTTTCTGCTCATCAAGAACAAGTTTCTCGTATTAAGTTAAATGATGTACTAGGCGCTCTGAAATGTTGTGTTTATAAATTTCTTTTACGTAGATTCTCGTACAACTCTGGATGGATGTACTGGAAACTTCATAGAAAACGTAGTCTGTATACGAAACGAACGCTTTACGAAAGCAGAAGGAAAACGAGTCTTTTCAGCGACAGTTCCAAATACTTGCGACTTCTGTGCATTAAGTCGTGTAGTTGGTGCATGAAACTTCTCACGACGTTTTCAAAGTTCCTTCGCCACTGGGTCACATTGAAATGTACTTGGAAGAGATTACAAGCCACACTTCTTCTCTATTTCAATATCTCTACTTAGGAATTCTTTTCTTTTTTCGTGACCAGGAACTTAATGCCTGTTTATTAACATACCATACATTAATTTTTTGAATATAAATCTTTCTAACGCTTTTACCAACATGTGGAGGAAACCTGTCCCGTGGCTCAGGTACCAGCGTTCATGTTTATCGCTAAGTCATCCCGAGTTCAAATCCCGGTGGGACCAGTAAAAATTAGTAGTTTTTCACATTAATGTCTCAGTTCATGTGACTACTAAATGAGCAAAGTTCTTGGTAAACTCAGCTAAGTGGCCCTCCTACTAACAATAGCCCTTCCACCTACCTCCAACCTCCTATCGCTCCATGTAGATAAGCTTCATCAGCACGCTACATTTTCCATTTACAAATTTTTTTTTAACGAGGAGTTGATGTGATCCAGGATCTCCAGAACGTTAACAAACATCATGAAATAAATATTTTAATGAAAACAAAATCTTTATAATTATTTTTCTCGAAAATGTGGAAGTTTATTGTATTTTTTACATGTTAAGATAAATTTAGGGTGGAGGTCATATATTATTATTATGGTTGTGTACGATGAAAAATCAAAATCACACTGTCACTTAGTACTTTCGAGATAATGCTTTCTTTCAGTATTTTATGGATTCCAATGAAAAGAGTACTTCTTTGTTTCCGTTGATAAAGTTTGAATGAGAAAAAGAGTAGCTCCTAAAGCTAAATGAAAGAATATGTTTTATATATTATTTTCATTATGTCTCCTACTGCCTCAAAACGGGGACATAACCGGATAAATCCACGAGTCATATCGCTATGGGTCTAATTCTCAACTGGAAGAAACACACTCCGATGTTGGTATTTGTATCACATTCCCGAGCACCAAAAGCAGAAACATGTGACAATATCAGTGATCGCGAAAACAATTGCTGCCTTGTAAACAACAGTGGAAGCTCGTATATCGTGCACGCGGCACCAATTATTTGTTTCATCCTTGTTATTGCGAAATAATGACCGCTGAAATGCATCCATAACCGTTGTGTTCACAAAATCTGATTCATAACCACAACCCCATGTTACGAATATTAATCAATAAATAAATATTGTAAATACGTAATAAAAAATGTAAACTTCTCTGTAAAAAATCAGTTACAAACTGCGCATGACCACGCGGGGGATAATAAACTAATATAGTCATGGAACCATCACATCAAATCCGATCAAGGGTCCATGGGCAATGGCGGATTTAATACTTATATTAAAAGGTATTTGATACAATGCCTACGTATCCATTTATTATTCCAAAATGAATTGTAGATATAATGAGCAGTCAAAATTCGAGATGAATGATGACAAAAGTATTAAATGACATTCCCACCTATGGAAAATCCGCCACTACCCGCAGGAAAACCGGAGAACAACCCGGGTCGTGATGGGGCAACAGAGAGAATGTATACAAACGTCCGAGGTTGGGTACAGTTAGAAATATTATATTGTAATTAAACAGGTTCAAAAACAACATGGATGAAAACATGAAAGGAATTATCATGAAGAAGGATGTTTAGGACACAAACACTATTCATTGTAATTTTTATCCTTTCTTACATATGGCTTCATCCTTATTTGAGAATAATCTACTTTTTTTTGCTATTTCTCTGGTGCACTAACGAAGTAGGGATTGTTAAAAAAGAACAGGTGACGCTGATAATTTATTGGCAATGTTTCCTTCTCATTAACAATTGTGTGCTTTGTAATTGAAATAGAATATATGAGAGGAGAAAAATTGTATTTATATATCGTGTACTAGGTCGTGTAGCATTTCAAGATTTAACGTGCTGATTAGAACATCAGCATTTGAGTCCGTCAGTTATTGTGTATGTTACACAGCAGACTACGAGAGTCTGTCTTTATCTGAGACTTTGCTTCAAATTTTCTTTTTTTCAAACTACGTTTATCTGTTTAATGTTATGAGTTTTTACATTATTTTAACTAGTTTATAAATATAGCTACACCATTATTTCATGCAAGCCTGTTGGCAGGATTGAAAAGTATTTCAAGTGAAAATGTTCTTTGGAGTGGTACATATACTTTTCCCTTAACTTTTGTAAATGTTGTGCTCTTGTGCGTTATTCCAATGGGCACACAAGGTTAAAACGAAGCTCTTGAATTGCTATGTTTTGCATACACACGCAGTTTTAAGAGTCGTTCTTTTTTACATTTCCTTCCGACATGTTTAACATTCGCAAAACAGTACGAAGTAATTCGACTGTTTCACATGAGGCAGTCTAATTACCTCGTAACTTGCTAATTGCTACAATTAATTGCACTCTTAATTCTGAAGTCAGAAACTCTTTAGCTGTTCTTTTCTTCTTGTCTCCCTTTTGCAGAAGAAACTGATAATGACAGTCACGACTGCTTTGTTCTGACCTATATTTTCTTTCTTTCTTCTTCTTCTTCATTTTCTTACTTTCTCGGCTCTTATATGAAATGTGATATTTCACTTCAAAGAAAAATATTTCTTTGAAGTATGAGTAATATAACTCGTAACTAACTTTTTATCTTATCTAGGAACTTTTGCTGAAATTTTTGAATCCGCCTCTGCCTTAGGGTCCTTGATCGGAATTGATGGGGTGGTCCCTTACTTGCTTCCTTAGTTTATTGTCCTCCACGTGGTCATACGTAGATTATACTGCTTTTTTGACAATAAATTTATTATTATTTATCTTAATTTTAAAATTATTTCATATTTTTACATTATTAATCTTCATTTTCTCGTCCCACCTAAAGAACATTGAACATTTTAAACGTCTAAAATTTCTACAAATAAATTCACTAATGTATGTTGATATCGATTTTTTCATTTGAAACATACCTTAAATAACATTGAAAACGACCATTTAAGCAGTATATGGACTATTGAATATTTGATTGAATAAATTGTCTGTTATTAAAAAATCTAATTTATTTTCCAAAATTACTTACCGAATATTTTAACGTATGAATTTTTTAAATGATGTCATAAACTTATATTAACTTTTAAAATATTTTCTGTATAGCCCACCGTATATTCCGACGAGTTTTAAAGTTTTTCTGTCTGATTTCGTCGTATTCGCTTTTGTTATCTATTGCTGTGTCTTCTGCTAAGTTGAAGTTCATAAATCAATCATAGTGAACAAGGTACTAACAACATTATTTAGAAATTTATTCAACAGCAATCTTAATACAAATTAATTCATAATTTGAGTGAACTTTAACTTAGGTTTTCCCGTATTTTTAAAAGAGTCATTATACGGGAAAAGTTTTTACTGCTGTTTTCCTACCATAGCACAATACATATTGTTACGTCCTATTAGATCATTTTAATTGCATCTCGTACCACGCACATTCTGCAGGAGACTTCGTGGAATATATTGTATCTTGTTCTTGTACATATCAAGTCCGAGTCGTTATCTAGCCATCTGACCCCTTCTACTTTCTGAAGTCTCAAAATTAATTCAAGTCTTTCCATATTACAAATGTCACAGTCTCATAACACATGACTCCTGTCTTCTTTTCGTTTCCCGCAAATACATTCTTCCCTGTCAGTCTTTCGTATCTTTGTCAGGTATGTTGCCAAATTTTCGTGTCCAGTCAGCATCTCCATCATACAAAGTGCCGTATGAAATCAACCGTTCGTTTATCAATAAAGCATTTTTATTTGTTGAGAGAATTCGAAGCCAAATTGAGGTTAGATGTTTGTTGCGCTCCCCGTGGCGTTGAGAGAGAACTCATCCATTTTTCGTCCAACACCGACAGCACAGGTGGTGTAGTGGTTCGTCTTCACCTCCGCGATCNTGGGGTTTCCCTCACCTACTCCACACAAATGTTGGTTCGGTGCCACAAGTACCCGGCAACACAACATCTCTCCTTCCCAATTCCCTCACCCGTACAACGATTAGGTGGAAGAGCCTCAGTGCCTCATGACCTCAACCTCGCCTAAAGGCATATAATAATAATAATAATAATAATAATAATTATTATTATTATTATTATTATTATATCGTGTGAAACCCTTATTCCAGAACGTCCATTTTCTGTGCAAGTCATTTTCTGTATATTGAAGCAATTAGAATTGAAATCGTTCCTATTTGTTGATTTCATTTCGTTTTCAATCTCTTGTGTTTCGGTCTCTTCACGTCGTACCATCCGCTCTGTCCCCTGCAGTCGCCATGACGTTAAATTAATTTCAGCGTCAGAGGGAGCCTTGGGGGTGGGTCGGTTTCCAACTTGTCCTCCGCGGGAAACTTTTCTAACGAGTTGTCCGAGGTGCGCCACCGAAGGGAGAAGGGGCGGACGGTGTGACGGTCACAGCGGTTGGTGAATGGCGAACTCTGATAATGGGAAAAGGGACGTGAAATGTGATTGGCGGAGGTGTCCCTGCGTGTGTCAATGTGTGCAAGTAAAATTGTGGAAGAGTTAAAGTACATTTGCATTCATGTATGAGATAAACATACATGCAAGCTTCCGAACGTTTCCTATTTGTATGAGCTCTTCTTCTACCTCATTCATGTATACGTCAGCGTTTACACGAATTCTTAGTGTATCGTGAGGGAAAAATACGAACGGATATACTAATCTACAAAAGACTTAAACTTATATAAGCAACTACCAAATAATATGATATGCACTACTTAACACTTAAATATTTCAGGAATCAATACATTATATGAAATACGTATGACAACAATGACCTAACCTTAAAAAAACAAAAATCAGGCGCAGCTAGAATGTAAACAAACATGGCGGAGCGCGTACTAGTATGCATGGGTTCTGCGCATGCGCATACGCGTTTGCGACTTATTATGCGGATGTATTCTGAATGAAGCTCATACGAAATATATCGGGATTTGTCTGAGGAGCTGTCGCGCGACATGTCAAAGAGTAACTATATTTCCCTAGCTCATACAAATTGACATGTATCTCAGGAAAGTCGCTCACACATATAAGTGTAAACGTATATTTACGGTAGGCGTGAATTTGTCTCAAGTTAACGCAGAAACGTACCTGAGGTGTTAGGTCGCTCTAGCGTAAGTAGCATTAAATCACTAAAATATTTTAAATCGGTATAAAAAACGGAGTAGCATGACCTTATAGTTTTAACTCCCAACTTCCGAGTACCTCCCACTCATGGAGGAGTGTTTGCATCGTCAACGGCCAGGTGAAAACTGCGACGGGTCGGGACTCGAACCCGGTTACTCCTACNCCGCAGGTGTGCTAACCACTGCACCACCCACCTCGACTCCCAAGTCCTCACGCAACTTCCACCCGGCCTGTTCCGGTGAGCCTGGAATTCGGAAGTTGTGAGTTAAAATTGGCATCCGACACGTAGGTACTGGGTCCACCTGTGGTCATTTATCCCCTAAATCAATATCTATAAAAATGTCTATAAAATACACACAAAAAACGGAATAAAATGCTTAGAAAGTTATTACACATGGTTACAACGAGAAAGAAATTAGATTTAAGAAATTAATTATATACATGAAGCACATATGTGTATATATTAACATACCTAAACAAACACATTTTCGCTTACAAACGGTTACAGAAACACATACATACGTACAAACACGCTCAATATACACACATATGACATTACTCCTCCTATACACGTAGCGTAAAAGTAATTGCTATAACATAAATAAATAAATTTATTGTCAAAAAACAGTACAAACTGCGTATGACCACGTGNAATTTACTCTCCGGAAGCAAGCAAGGGACCATCCCATCAATTCCGATCAAGGGCCCTAAGGCAGAGGCGGATTCAAAAATTTCAGCAAAAGTTCCTAGATAAGATAAAAAGTTGGCTGCGAGTTATAATACTAATAGAATGTCAATATGTTTGTAATTTTAAGCAAAAAAAATTACATGTACAAGTTATTATCGAACTATAGATTATTCTGAGTATAGTGTTTAAAAATCATAAGAATTGAAATAACACTAAATTCACGATATATTGTTACAATAAACACGCCCCTAGACAAATCCTAGAGAACCTGTATGATAAATCCGCCTCTACCCGAAGGAAAAACGGAGAAAAACCCGGGCCAGGAAGAAATTAATAAGTATAAGAAATAAAGCCAAAACAGGGTTGCTGAGAGCAATCATGTACACTTCACTACACATCACTACACTTCACTACTACTATTCACTCTGAGCATTTTCTATACTCTTAGACTCCAATCACCTCACAACACTTCATTGCACTTCACATATGTTCCTATTTTGACGAAGCAAGAAGACGGTTGCGGAAACATTTACTCCTTTTGGTAAGTTCGAAAGTGTATCATTCAAGAATAATCTTTTACAGATGTAGAAGGTTGATGTGTGTAAGTTTAATGCATGCAAGTCATGCGAGTAACCATGTACTTATTGGGTTTTGCTATAACAAGTATTTTTGCATATCCATTGCGCTACACGTATCTGAAACAAATTTTCAACATTTTCCTTTTTTTCAAGTTTTTGTTGGTAATTTTTAGTTCAAAACGTTCTCTATCACGAAGAAAATGTTAAAATTCTTATATCCCTAATAAAGGAAATTTTTTTTAATTTGATGATTTTTTAAAAGTCAAACGAATTTTTTATTTTTGAATATATGAAGGAGCCTAGTTATTGTGAAAATTCCAAGGAGCACTTAAATTTTCTGTGACACTGGCTTGTTCCTCACAATACATGTCAGTCTGTTAATGAGAGTCACGATCAGCTCTATACTTGGTAGATAATACCAACTCTTTGCATTGCATTTAAACAAGACTTAAAATATTTAATTTGACCAATCTAGGAGGTAACTTTCTTGACTATGAAGTTACAGTAACTCATTGAATCGTTGTTAAAAGTATATATTTTTTGATTCTCTTGCACGGATTGAACAATATCAAGAGAAAAAACGTGGAACAACAGCTGCCACCAATTAATTCAAACTAAATGACAAAATTAATGTCTTTGTAGAGTTTAGACATTAAAAATATTTTGAACTAATTTGAAAAAGCAATGTTTTGAGGTCATCAAGTGAAAGCGACATTTAATGTAGACAAAATAATAATAATAATAATTTATTCCTTCAATAATACAATTTTTTAAAGGTTGAAATGTAAGAATTAAAAACTACCAACATCACGTTTGACGGTGGTTCTGTTGAGGAAAAAATGAGTAATAAACATTTTACAGAATAATTATCAGTCCATTCAGTCTTCCTTTTCAAAACTGCAAATGAACTGAGCGGCCACTGCATCGCATTCTTATCTGCTATCGATAGATATGTCACTGAACAGATACTCTTAATCAGTTATGAACATAGTTTGGGTAATTAGGTAATTATTGTTAATTTTAAAATCCTAACGAGGACGTTTAAGTCGTTCAAATCATTATTGCCAATTTTTAATTTTCCTAGCAAATATTTTTAAATTTGAACTTGATTAAATTAGCCAACAGGTTAAAACATTTTGGACCAAGATAAACGAATGTTTTAGCAAAGAAAGATTTATTCAGACTCGATCTAATAAAATGTTCTCAGGTTGTGCATCTATACCTAAAGTCAGGTTACTTTGCCTCCGGGAATTCAACTTAAGAAAAAAAATTCTTTGTTGTCCTCAACCTGGTCATAGACAGTTTGTAGCATCTCTTTTCACAATAAATTAGTTTTTTATTTATTTATTTAATTATTATCAGTCAAACTGACTTGATGTTGGTACAGAGCTTGTGCTCAATGTAGCCAACGCTTTTACTCTGCCGTAGTTCATAAGAGTGATGATATTTGTACCTCGCGTGAAGTTGGCAGCACATTCGAATGTCTTGAATCCATCGCCAACCTCGGCGATGTTGTGGCGCTATTCTGTTCTTTCTACGTCGAGCTTGTGGATCGAATATTACCTCTTGAATCTTAGCTTGTTGTGTTATTAACTTGTATGCCTTTAAAGCAAATAGTCGCTTGTGAAAGTACTATTAATATTTATTCGGATATTCGTAGATGTTGTCAATTAGTGTTTCGTAGCCATATTGCATAATTTTCGGCAAAATCATATGACTCAGGGTATACAATACGCGCACCATATCCGCTTTCCTTATGGTAGTACTAACGGAGGGGGAATTAAATCTCTTAGTAAATATCTGAAATCGGCATAAATAAATAAACAGAGTTACATGTACTTACTGTGAATTAAACTTGAAAAACATATTCACCGGCCATCTAAATGAATCAATGGCAATTATAATTGATTTTGAAGTACATTACGTCTTATGGAGACAACAATTACTTACTAAATGAGACCAACTTTTAAATCGGAAAGGTGATGGAAGTTTGTAGTAAATTTTCCTCAGTACTTTTACATAACTATTATCTATAAGTCACCAGACATCTGAGAAATATATTTCACTTCTTCCGAGGTGAGACGCATAAATCTGGAAACCGTTGCGCTCGGTCGCCATGTTTGTACTTATGCTCTTGTGCATTTCAAATGAGACAAGCGAGTTCTTATATATTATTTATACAATATTATTAACTGATAGAAATAAAATCATATTTTTTCATCACTATTATTCATATTGTTGTGTTATATAACAATTAGAATAATAATAATAAAGAAAACCGTTATATATCAGCTGAGAGATTTGAGTAACTTGGAGTTGGTGCTGGTCTCGCCTTAAAAGCAAATGGCGAAGGTGATTTCCAGCGTCGAGTCTTTCGTCGTGGCAGAGAAAGTTTAGCGATGTGGCAACGTTGCGTCTTCTCTCTTAAAGAGGAGCTCTAAGGTATTCAAAACCATTGCTGTTAATCTGCAGGTCTTAATGCGCGTTAAAGAGGACAAGGAACAGTGATCGACTTTAACGCGCTCAGAATGAATATTCGAACAGATTCAAGTTCCGGTTTTTGGGGACAGTTTGCTTCAAATCTGAGATTAAATTGCGTCAAAATAATAGATAAGTCATTGTCTATTTCCATTCTTACTTGGTGATTATTTAATATTTTTTGTGATAGAAGACCCATTTGAAGAAGAATAGCATCGTCCAAAAGAGCAAAACTTCATCCGATTTGAAAAATAAACGTTTGTATTCACGCAAAGTACTGTATTATTTCATCGCTTGGGAATGACACATGAACTCACTTGAGGCATTACTCGTACGAAATGTAATACAATTTTAATAAAAACAATTCTCGTTGCCGGTACGTCGTGAAAATTTTTAATGATATTTTTGTTTGTTTTGAAGGTAGAAATTCAATAACAGAATGTAAATATTTTTGATACTAAAGTAAAAAATTTCAATTAAAATTACGAGTAATTCCATATGTTTCATTTCTCTCCAGTAAATGGGGGTGGTATTTCGTTTAACTAAAAAACTTAAGAATACCTTTACTGTATATTTTTCTAGTTTGGGAATAAATTTTGACTTATTTCTGGACTTGACTCTTTGTTTATGACGGAGCAACTCTAGTTTTTTCTAAGCATCGTACCATTTACATAACTTACGAACTTACCAAAAAGAATAAAATGTTTCCGCAACCGTCTTCTTGCTTCTTCGAAATAGGAGCACATGTGAAATGCAGTGAAATGTAGTGAAGTGAATATGACTAAGGGTATAGAAAATGCTCAGTGAAAAGTAGTGTAGTCTAGTGTAGTGTAGAGAAGTGAAGTGAAGTATGCATGATTGTTCACAGCAATCCTGTTTTGGTTTAATTTTTTTTATAGGTATTAAATTCTTATAATTGTATTATAGCAATTATTTTCACATTAAGGTTATAGGAGGAGTAATGGTATATGTGTGTATATTGAAGCGTGCTTGTACGTATGTATGAGTGTGTGTGTCTGTATCTGTTTGTAAGTGAAAATGTGTTTCTGTACGTATGTGAATATACGCACATGTATGGACCTAATTTAATTATTTTAATTAAATGGTGTATTATCCTCCTCGCTTATTGTGTACTAATTTTCTAAGCATTTTATTCCGTGTTTGTTTGTATTTTTTATAGATATTAGAGCGAAGATTTTTTTTTTAATTTCACATTATCGTCTTATGTATATTCTTATTATTATGTTTATTACGTTTTCCATCTGCCACCGAGCATTGCTCACTTGCAGATCAATAAAATATTATTATTATCATTAATTTATTATTATATGCTTTTTTGCGAGATTCAGGCCATGAGGCCTGTTCTTGCACCTAGAAGCATATAATAATAAATTAATGATGATGATAATAATAATAATAATGGTAGCGAACCTACATTTGTCCTAACCTAATTCAACCCGAGCAAGGAAGGTTTTTGCCTCTCAGAGGAGTCATGGGAGCGGAGACGCTACGTCTATGAATCGTTCTTTCGCTTCGCGATTGGAATTTTGTGCGTAAACAATTGCTAATTGTTCGTTTGATTTGTATTTTTTCTCAAGGTTTTACGTTCACGCGATAAAAAACATGAATCTCTATCTGTTTTTTACGTACAATAGCAGACCCCTCTTTCGTTACTCGGTATTTGAAAATAAACTTGAAAGAATCTTTAGTGCAACCTCTCTGCACAAATCATGTTCTGGAAAGTCACTTCTTTTTGAGTTAATCTCGCAGGAAATGATAGAGGTTATGTGGTATCTGCATGAACCCTGAAGCCTATTAAAGTATATTTATCACGTTAGTAGTACTGAGAACATTTTATCATACCCATAATCCCCGGCAATTCGAGTAGCAGATTCTCTGGATATATAATGGTTAATGCTAATGAAAACATAAAATTGTTTCATTTACAGGCTTGCGCAAGGCTTATATCATACTTAATTTATGGCCATCCAACATAATATATTTGGTATATATGTAAAGAAACCCTAATTTTTTGCTACTAGTGTGTACATTCTGATATTAAAACACCTGTCAACAGTTCTGGGTTTTTTAAATTATTTTGCTTGGCGGTACCCGGGGTTGTTATATGATATTCTAAGTCGTGTATTCGCTCCCATATTACTCAACTTCCGGGATAAATTTAACTTTTTTCACTAGAAAAACACAGTTTTCATTATTGTATGATAATATGTAAGAATTATTTTAAAATTCAATCAGAAGGAAAATTGAATCTATAGAGAAAGATTAATAAACGAAGCGCGTGGATAAGATTTCTGAATTCTTTGATTTTTGTTCTACTTTTAATTTATATTTTTTATCTACGATTCGGTCGCGTAGATTCTACGTTCAGTGGATCCTCCTCCCACCCCACGTCACGAAATCGAACTCTGGCGGTCACATGAGTAACCTTCACAGTCGACGGTCATGCGGGTGAAGATTCATCAACAGCCAATATTAATTGTTTTTCTGTTCTCGTAATCCATTAATATTAACCATATTATAACTGGAATAACACTTAAGAAGAGCAATTTAAAATAATTTAATCGACTACTTTTTCCGATTTCCATATCTTGGACATTCCAAATAATTGACTTTTATCAGTGTAGATGAAATCGTTGAAAGAAGACTTCCGTCATTAAATTTATTGTAAATTTACAAACATATTTGCGTTAAATTACAAACATATTGACATTATATATGTATTATAACTCGCAGCTAACTTTTTATCTTATCTAGGAACTTATGCAAAAAAAAATTTGAATCCGCCTCTGCCTTAGGGCCCTTGATCGGAATTGATGGGATGGTCCCTTGCTTGCTTCCGGAGAGTAAATTAGTTTATTGTCCTCCACGTGGTCATACGCAGTTTGTACTGTTTTTTTGACAATAAATTTATTATTTATTATTATTATCATCATCCCCACTAAATGAGAATACTCGCTTATAATAATAATAATTTATTAATCTGTAAGTGAGCAATACTCGGTGGCAGATAGAAAAGAAGACGTAATAAAAGTATACATCATGCAATGTTAGGAAGTTAAATAACAAATCATTGCTCTAATATCTATAAAATACACACACGGTATAGAATGGTTAGAAAATTATTACACGAGAAAGAAATTACATTTAATAAATTAATTATATACATGAGGCCCATATGTGTGTATGTTCACATACGTACACAAACAAGTTTTCGCTTTTAAACAGATACAGACACAACACACTGATACGCACAAGAATACTTCAATATACAGATATCAACGCACCTCCCATACCCTTAACATAAAAGTAGTTGCTATTAATGTTGTACTGGGGCAGGTAGAATTAAATCGGTATAATAAAAAAAATTGAAATCGGTATAAATAAATAGAAACATTTATTTATAGTAATTGTAACTTGAAAAACATACCTCCGGCCATTGAAATGAAATAATTGCTATTATAATACATTGCGTTTTATCGAGGAAAGACTTATCAAAAAATGACCAACTTTTAAGTCACGAAAGCGATGGAAGTTTACTTTGATTGTAATAAATTTTATGAAGTCACTTTTACCTGAATGTCACCGGACATTTAAAAAAAGATATTTCACTTTTTTCCGAGGTGTGATGCGTAAATCACGAAACCGTTGCGCTTTGGCCGCCATGTTTTTATTATACACGCTCTTACGCATTTCAAACGAGTCAGACAAGTTCTTGAATATTGCTTGTACTATATTATTAACTGACATTTAGAAATTAATTCATATTTATTCTTTATTGTTATTCATGTTGTTGTGTTTTAAAACAATTATACATCTAAAGTGAATTCATTTGTACGACTTGGAGAGCTGGATCCTCCTTCAGTGAACTTCGCTCCCGTATCTGTTCTCCGAGTCCTGCACACGAGCTGGAACGATGTGTGTAAACGACGCAAAGAGAAACGTGTGACGGGAGATAGCTTTGAAAGCACTCGTCGTCCGCGGGTCGCATGTGACGACAGTCCTCCCTTTTATTCCCGCGCTGCATCGGGGCTTCCCCGCCGCGACCGTCACTGAAAAGCATTAATTACTCTCGCCGGGGCGGAGGGGCTTCCGGCGACTGTAACAGAACGGGCACACTTGACACTCTAAGGGGCGAGGGAGCGAACGGGTCGCTTTTGTATCGAGGAAGCCGTGTCCGCGAACGGAGCTCGCTGTCCGAATAACTGCTATTCGTTTGTCTACGAGCTACGATCGTCTTGTAACGACATCGGCCAATCTTCTTCAGAAGTGGACACGGGTCGAGGTTGAATTGTACGAACTATTTAACTACCTAAGGTGAGACTAGCACTCCAAGTATGTCAAATCATTTATTTATTTTTATTTTTATTGTTTAATAACACAACTTAATGAATTCAAATGATGAAAAATATGATTTAATTCCTGGCAGTTAATAATATAGTACAAATAATATTCCAGAACACACTTCATTCGTTTGAAATGTATAAAAGAATGTAAAAACATAGCGTTGGAGCGCAACGATTTCGCGACTGATGCATCTCACCACGGAAAAAGTTAAACGGCGTTCTTCTCTACTGATCTATAGATGAAAGTGACTTAAAATTACTACGGAAATTTACTACAAATCAAAGTAAACTTCCATCACTTTCGGGATTTAAAAATTGTTGTCGTTTTTTTAAAATAAGTATTTCTTCCATAAGACGCAATGTAATACAACATCAATTATAATTGCAATTATTTTATTTTATTGGACGGTGAAGTATGTTTTTTTAACGTTGACCCACACTAAGTACAAATGTTACTCTGTTTATTTGTGCTGATTTGAGATATTTTAGAGATTTAATTCTACCTACGCTAGTACTACATTAGGGGCAGGTATTAGTTAAGAACACAATCATTTCAATAGTGTTCCATATTAAAAACATTCCCCTTATAACAGTAATTCGTGAAATATGATACTAGAAAACTGCAAACCATTAATAATACCAAATCAATTGAAATACTACGTTTGAAAAATGACCTCTAGTATGAATAGGGTTCTCTAGCTTTCTTTGAATACAATTAAATGAATAATTAAAAACTTAAGGTTGTAAGTTTCTAATTTTTTGTTTAATTAAATAATGTGATAGACGTTAATAGTAGTCGAATTTCTTTAAATAACTTTAATTTTTCGGAAAATCCAGATAAAGTTTTTACTTTTTCTATATTAAATTTGTGACACGTATATTTTTTATGGATTTTATTAAAATTTATTTAAAAACTTTCTCACCAGAGGATTTATCGATAAGAAACCGTCACTTTGAAGATATTACGAGGTTATTCAGTACCTAGTCTTAATTTAAACAATCATTACAAATGTCAGTTGGTAAACTGCCATGTTGGAAATATTTTTGGACGTAATTTTTGCCTTTCTCTGAGTTCTTTTCAGAGTATACATTGTTTCCATTACAAGTATAACAACGGTGTAACGTCCTACTCTCACAGATATCTTATATAATTATCTTACTTAGAACAGACGGAATTTTACAGATAATTCTTAAAGGTTCTATATTGCGAATGATTTGTAAAGGTAAGTCAATTTTTGTTTGAATTGTGTTATACTGTAATATTGATATTCGAACTTGGGATCTTCAGCTTAGCGTGCTGATGCACTAACAAATGCGCCACCCCGTTTGCTTCTGAGCCCAGTCTGCCATTGACATACAACTTGCGAGACCCACAGACTGTATGTTTCTATTAAATGTCTCTCAAAATATGAACAAGTCACAAAAAATGGGAAATATTGCCAATCCTCTGAACAAAATTACGAAAATGTTTGTTTGTTGAAAGTTTATATTTAATTTGGTGTATAATGAACCTTAATAATCTTTCGTTTTGTTTTTATTAAACGCATTAATATTCATTTATAAAATTCTACTTTTTTACCCCCAGGGCTTTGGAATACCGCTGGGTCTCATTAATTTGATTCATCATCGCTAACCTTATTTCGATGTTTTGTAAAAACACTCTTCTAACAAAATAACAGAAAAATACCATGCATAATTTTCACTGTAATACTTCAGTTGTACTACAATTTCAAAAACAAAATAGTAATTGTCGCAAATGAATTCACTCAACCAAATATAATTTGATTAGAGGTTATCATATTATATTTCAGTAATGCTAATTCTTTATCTTTTTCTTTCAGACATAAAGTTTTCATATTAGTTTTTTGCAGCCTTTCACGTAGTCATCCTGGCCGGGATTTTTCTCTGGTTTTTCTCCGGGTATTTCGAGGCAGATTTTAAATATCGAGACCCGGGTTTTTCTCGGTTTTCCTTCTGATAGAGGCGGATTATCTTGGCTTTTATCTAGGGCCGCGTTTATTGAAACAAGAAATCGTGAATTTAGTGTTATTTCAATTCTTATGATTTATAAACACTATACTCAGAATAATCGATAGTTCGGTAATAATTTTTTAATTTTTTTGCGTTAAATTACAAACATATTGATATCCTATTAGTATTATAACACGTACCTAACTTTTTATCTTATCTAGGAGTTTTCGCTGAATTTTTTCAATCCTCTTCTGCCTTAGGGCCCTTGATCGGAATTAATGGAATGGTTCTTTGCTTGCTTCCGGAATGTAAATTAGTTTATTGTCCTCCACATGGTCATATGCAGTTTGTACGGCTTTTTTGACAATAACGTTTATTTATTTAAGTAAGAAATACATACGTTGATACTCAAAAGATATTTCAAAAAAAAGTTTGGTACATTTTTTTGTATGATTAATACCACTAATGTGTTAATTATGATGTTCAGCTTCACCAATATATATCATATAATGCAACGATATATTTGAGGATTCGTCATCAATAGAAGATTATTTTTACAACGCTAACGTTTCGGCAATTTATTTTGCCTTCATCAGGGCTGTATGATATGAAACCACACCATCACCAATTACCACAATTTCACAACCTCTAAATACAACCCACTACATCTCTTCAACCTTCTTGATGTAGGTAAAAAAAAAGAAGGAAAACAAAAATAATTTGCCGAAACGTTGGCGTTGTAAAAAGAGTATTTTATTGATGACAAATCCTCGAATATATCGTTCCGTTATATAATGTGTTAATGTTTACCTATGACTCTTGTAGAATAAGTCTTAACTCATAAAAATCCGTTTATGAGTAATTGAGATCGTTAACGAAAGTATGTCACTGAGGCTGTAACTGGATAAGAGCTACGTCACTCACTCCCAGTGGCCAGGGAACTAATCCGGGGATGCGCCGATGGATTGTGGCGGGTGACCGGGGAATGACGAGAATGCTAACGAGATCAGTAATGGCTGCTGTAACGAAGATAGCGAGCGTGAATGAGGGCGATGAGGAGGGAGAGGAGAAGCTATGCGTGTGTTTATAACTGTAACTAGGTTCAAGACTGATTCCTTGAAATGACTGAACTGCTATTTCTTAGAATTGGGTCAACAATTAAAAAATTAAAATGGCAGATCAAGACCCTAATCAAGAGGTCTAATCTGTTTGAAAATGCTTAGTTTTGAACATCAATTTTATATATATTACTGGTTATATAAAATATATCGACTCATCAAATAGATAATCAACTATTAACAATAGTAAATAATAACAAAGTATAGTTACTATTTAATATTGTATGCCTCTATCTGTTGAGAGTTCAGGTCCAAATCCCCCTTAGCCCCCTTTAATAAAAGTATACGAAGATACACTAACGAAAAAGAAAAAAATTGGGAAGAGACAAAATTTACATCTTTCGTTTTGTAAAGAAAAATGGTTTTAAAAAAATGTCCTCCTTCTTCCCCCAATCTGCAAAAATTAGGTACAATTTCAAAGATAATTTTCTGGACTTAAGGAGAGTCACAATCTCATATTTTACTTGTGCACTAGTTAATTTTAAAATGCGAAACGATTTGGAATTGCAATATGTTTATAAAATATGTTTCGTCATCATATGCCTCCCAGGTGATTTACTCACCGCTCGATGAGCTTCGATGAAACACACTTTTCTTATTAAGTGTATTTGGTTTTTAAAGAAAGTGCTGGATAACCGATGTAGTAGCTAGTTAATACTTTCCGGTCCATAGGTTGGTTCTGTCATGTTGGTATGGCTCCGGAATCTTAGTAACGGTCGACTACTTTGAAAATTAAGGGAAAATAAATATAAAAATAAATATGGGAATTGAAGACAAGTTATTTTTAAGAAACATTATGTTTTTGAGTTAGTTATTGATGATTTTTTTCATTTTTTACGGTGTTTTTTCGATTAATAATTATATTTTCCCAAATTGATGGGGATGTGTATGATGTTAAGATTTCTATTATAGTGAATTCAATTTTTTAAATTCTAATTTAAAAAATCGTGTTTTCTCTGGAATATAATTCAGAAAATGCTAAAACAGAATTATCTCTACACTGAACAAATAATATATTTTCCAGAGAAAAAAATAGATTTAATATTTCGGAGATAATGTATTAATGAGACATGTTACACATGACCACAGCGCGTTAAATAACCCTGAAAACTTAAACAAACATGGGAACCTCCTTCTTATGATCATAAAATGTTAGCTTTGTGTGCTAAATTGTCAATATATTTTATAATTCGACCTCTTTGGTGCATTTTTAATGTTTTTGATCTCAATTACAACGTTGCGTCAACAGGCAAAGAAACGATGTCAAAAAACGTATTCACGAAACATGCGTTAGAGATTAAAAACATTAAAAATCCGCCAAGAAAGATCGTATATTTGAATGTATTGATTATTAAAATGGTGGAAGAAATTAATTTGTCTGAAATGACAATGGTATCTCTGAGTGCTAAAGACAAATAAAATCGACCCTTGAGGAACACCACCAGTGTTTGCGCAGGAAACGACGATGTACACATGAGTGAGGAGACACGTGTGAAGTGGAAACGTGGATGGGGAGGGGGAGAAGGAATGAGGGAGGGGGAAGATGAAGGGACGTGTTGCACGTGTGAATGGGGGGGGAGGGGAGGGCAGACGAGAGGGGGGCGCAAGAGCCCGAAACGGGGGCTGCAGCAGCGACGCGGACGGTTGTGCGAAAGCGCGTGCTCGTTAGCACACTAATGAGTCTTGCGCATTCCCTTTTCTCTTTTTTTCTTTCGGTCCTCATCCCGAATCACTCCTCTTGAGTGAACTATTGGACGAATATGCTTTTTTCCCCCTTTCCTTCAATCCCATTCCCTTATTTCCTTTCGTTCAATTAACTCTGGATAAATTCAGCTCAGAAAGGTTTTAATGTGATTTCAGAGTCCAGAAAAGCATCATTTGGGGTTATAATTGAGTGTAAGAAGGAAATCTGAAAAAAATTGAGATTTTTTTCTCTTGTTAATTTTAATTTATAAGAACTGAAGACCATATCACTTGTTTGGTTACTTCCACGAAATCAGAAAATGTACTCGATATTAAGACAATCTGAATTACATTTTACAGCGTAAATTATTGTGATTTGAAAACTATTACAATCTAGACACATATATTTCTAATTATATAACATAATAACAATATATTTTATACCAAAATTTACTTTAGTACACAAATACTGAAAACCATTAAATTTTTATGTATATTTTGTAAAAAGTTGTGATGACTTAAGACAGATGAAAATTGCTCTGAGCCAAGAATAGAACCCGGGGTTCTGCTATATCTCATGGATGTTGTCCTCTAACTCCCTTTTGTATGTTTTCCACAATTGTACACCACTTTCATCCAGGGCTGATACACCGGAAGATCTGGGGCATCCACATGTTGCTGGACTTAGTCGGCAAATGTGCTGTATTATTTTCCCTTGGGTTTTAGGAATCGCCAAAATATGCTGTAAGTTTTATATAAGTGTACATATGCATTTAAGTTTCGCCTCAAGTAACCTACGTGTCAACGATTCCATTCCTTAAAATATTTTGCCGAAGTGATCTCGTTGTATCCCGCGTTAAATACTTTAGAAGTACTTTGGAGTCTATTGTTGACAATTATACGGTATAGTAATGTTTCAGATGAGTCTGATATGCGAGTGGGGTCGATAATTATAGTAATTGATGGAGCTGATTAGATTACTGAATCGTTTCTNTAGTAATGTTTCAGATGAGTCTGATATGCGAGTGGGGTCGATAATTATAGTAATTGATGGAGCTGATTAGATTACTGAATCGTTTCTTGGGATTGTGCACAAAGTCCGATTCACTGAGGAAATTGATATTAAAATCGCCACAGATAACAATATATTTCATATTTTTCCACGTTCGACGTTTTTGAATTATTTCGAAATTTAGAAAAAAATTCATCTGATTGAGGAGGTCTATAAATCCAAAAAACTACAATGCCTATGTCAGTGGAATAAACTACAAAGAGTTCGAAAATACCATCAAAGTAGAATTCCTCGTTTCCTAACGGTGGAGAAGATAAAATATCATTTATGACGTAAATATTTGTCTTTTATCAAGTTTTCATGTTTGTCTTTTCGTATTATATTCCACTTATGATATTTCGCTCTCTTTCTGGAAGCTTTAATTAAATTATTAAAACGTCTAGTTTCCATTTTACGCTGTTCGTTTTAACGGCTGGTTTCCTATTTATCTTTACACAATGGATTCGTTTTTAATACTTCGTACTCTAAAATTGCCTTCATTAAAAGGTGTTGCTGTGCATTCTATACCTTTGAATTTTATCTTTTTATTTATATGCTCATTAACTCGAGTTTACTTATCTCCGCACTTCCTTATTTTGATCTGAATCGATGCCGTATAAAAAATTCTCGTTTAAAAGTGGAAGAGCTTCTTTATCAAAACAATTTTTATATTTCTTTCTTGTCAAGATGCCTGTATTGGGTACTAATAGTCTCTTCAATGACATCTCTCATTATATGTTGACGACTCGGAGGAACCGAGAGAGTTAGCACGGCGCAAAGTATTGGAACAATCTGTTATTCTATGTCTATGGAACCTACCAAGAGATGCTGTTTATTAAAATAAACCCAGTGCTGACATACTCATCAAGATGTGAGTTGGAGGGGGAAGACTATTTTTAATGGTTATTGTAAAAACAAATGGGTAAATAAAATATGTTAATATAAAATTAGTCTTTTGGTTAGTTTTTTCTTTTTTTATGTATATTTTGACTTAATTACTTGGTTTTTAACTGTTTCGTTATTCTTCATGTGAATTCCATCGAGGTTTGAGTCATTAAAAATCTAATGTTTGCGAGTTACAAATGAAATAATTTATCTTTTTCTCTTAGAGATTTGCATTACTAAGTACTTTCTGCCGCGACAATCAAAATTACGTACGTTTCAAAGAAGTATCTTATTCCGACGAACCTATTGTAAAAAAATCTCATTACTTCGCGTCAAGGGAATAGAATTGGGAATCAAATCTCCTAATGATCCCTCTTTTGGATGTGACCAACCATATCTAACGAGGGTCAAGTTCGACCATTTGCATAATAATCTCAATCGAACCTCACAAAAACTTCGATTTGCGTCTCCCGGGGGTTTCCCTCTTATTCAGACGCTCTGGATTCAAAAGGCGTAAAATTGGCATCATGGGAGGACAGAGTGCAATCCCTGGTCGTTTGGTCGAAGTTTTGGTCGTGAAATATAACTATCTGTGCGAGACTAGTTCCGAAAGGGGTTGTTATTAACATCCATTTCCACTGTGTCGAGTACAGAGCCCTGCGGGACACCTTGGGGACTCGCCTCGGTATAAGGTTTCTTCTGCCGAGGAGACGTTGCAGCTCCATTTGAAATGTAAATTGAATGATACAAGTTTCCGAGCGAGTTGGCTCGGCCTGGAATAGCCCAGGCGACGGTGCTATGAACCTCACGTGGGTTGGCAGCTTTAAAAGAGAGAAAAATGGGAGCGGTTGCGTCTGACCCGCGACTTTTCAACGGAATGAACGCATACATTCCTGATTTTGTTTGGGGGAGTGAAAATAAAATACTAGAAAATTTGCACGTGGCGAATTATGGAACGGTTATTTTTGACAGTAAATTAATAAACAATTTGGAATATTTTGTAAGAATACAGCATAGTATGAGTAACATAAAAATTAAATAAGGATCATATTTATACATTTATTGACTTCGTTATTTTTATACCAATAAAATACGACACAACATGTATTATGCAGTTTGCTGAAATGTCTTGTTTTTTTCTCGAAAGTACTATGATCTCTTGAATCCCCGGTTGCAACGTTGGCATACTCTTTTTAAATTTTTAAAAGAGGATGTCAATATCAGTTTATAAAGCAAACCAATCAAAAATTATTTAGTTATTTACAAAGTAAGTTAAAATTCCTAACTCCAAATGTTAATGTGGAAAATTTTGAACATTCTTTACTGTTTTATGGACCGATTCCTTTTAATAGATTACTGATTGAAGTATAAAAATGTAGTTCAATTAAATTTTAATATAATTAAAAATCAGCTGCTTCAGATTAATGAAGTAAATTTTCTTCGTAGAATTACGGTAACAATCTGTATACTCGTATTTAAATGCGAAATACCAATGACTGACTGATTGACTAAACACGATATCTCAGAAACTACATAGTCTACAAACTTGACATTTGGCTCATAGGTTCCTTTTAGGGTGTAGAGATCCGGTAAGAAACGATTTTACGAAAATCCATCTCTAAGGAGGTGAAATAGGGGTTTGAATATTTTATGTACGCATCACACCATAACTCTAGAGTGTTTGAAGCAATTTCAACCAAACTTAATACACATATGACTGACTATATGACAACACGCTCTATGGGGGTAAGACATTGAGAGAGGATGAGAAGGCGATGACATGTAAAAATGAAGGGAAAATACGATATTACATTCGAAATCTTAGTTTTCGTGGCGTTGGGATAGATAAGGACGTCCACATGCTTTTTAAGTTAACGATCAATCCACATTGCAGATAATATACCCCTAGAATCTATAGTAACGACCGATATTTGTGTTGAATATATAATTTTTGTGTTCGCTGAAGTGCAGTGACATCCTCATAGCCAGACGAGTACATGATGACTCACTATGAGGAAGAAACACCCTTTGCGTTGGGGAGGAGAAGGAGTGACATGTAAAAATAATCGAAAGTGACCAATATTAGTGCTGAGATCGAAGTTTTCGGGGCCGCTGAAATTAGTAATGACGGTCTCAGATACGTCAAAGTACAAACTCCAGCAACCCTAGGGAAAGGAATGGCAAGAAAAAATATCGAGCGTGACATACCAGTGACGAGTCCATAATTTTCGACGTCGCTGAGTTGATAGTGAAATCCCGATATCGTGTATGTCTGAACTCAGCCTCCGAGAAATAACACATCACTAACACTCCTTAGGTGGGAGTGGAAATGGATTCATGGATGAAAATAATTGCAAACTAATATTGAAATATAAAATAATAAAAGTGCATCGGGTGCATATTTTAAAGGTTGGCGAGATCTCAACAACCAATACCGTTATGTTCAAGATGATATCACATAAGAGCACTGTATCCTTAGGGCTGGGGGTGAATAGAGTTAAACGTACAAATAACATAAAAGGATAAATATGTGGGTCAAGTCCATAGTTATTGTGTATTCTGAGACGGTTAATCGTATTTCCAATGGCATTATGTACCTTTCAGACCAAATGCGGTGCACTTCGTCCCTAGAGGACGAAGTGCACCGCATTTGGTCTGAAATCCTGGCCCGGGTTTTTCATCCTGGCCCGGGTTTTTCTCCGTTTTTCCTTCTGGTAGAGGCGGATTTATCATACAGGTTCTCTAGGCTTTGTCTAGGGGCGTGTTTATTGTAACAATAAATCGTGAATTTAGTGTTGTTGTTTTTAAACACTATACTCAGAATAATCGATAGTTCGATAATAACTTGTACATGTAATTTTTTGCTTAAAATTACTAACAAATTGACATTCTATTAGTATTATGACTCGCAGCCAACTTTTTATCTTATCTAGGAACTTTTGCTGAAATTTTTGAATCCGCCTCTTGCTTAGGGCCCTTGATGGGAATTGATGGGATGGTCCCTTGCTTGCTTCCGGAGAGTAAATTAGTTTTTTTCCCTCCACGTGGTCATACGCAGTTTGTACTGTTTTTTGACAATAAATTTATTTATATTTATTTATTTAGAGGTGGGGGTGACACAAAAAACTATCAACAATGTCCGATAGGAAAGGATTTCACAAAACTTCACCCCCGAGGGTGTGAAATGGGAAATTAGTGTTTTCTAAAACCCTTTTTGAATTATATCGGTGAGAATAAGGGATTGAGGGTACACACCAATACAATATAACCTCCATGGATATCATTATCAACATTCTCAGTGAATACCAATGAGAATATGAGAAAAAAATAAAATTGGATACATATTACAGAATTTACGCGTGCAAAGCTGCGGGTACTCAGCTAGTAGGCTATGTAAAATTATCTCATGAAGAAAAATAGTGTTTCTGTTTTGTAATCGAAACAACTAAATGGTACGTATTTTGTCCATTTGCATGGTGTTGTATATGGTCTAAATGTAAGCATGAGTAATTATTTAATACATTTGTTTAAATTTGTAAGTGAAACTCATTGAATGATTAGTCAAGTTTTCTTGACACTATCGTTTCCAAGTACCGGTGCATAATATTGCTTTTATTGATGGAATACGTCCCTTGCTTGCTTCCGGAGAGTTAAATTAGTTTGTTGTCCTCCACGTGGTCATACGCAGTTTGTACTGTTTTTTTTTTGACAATACATTTATTATTAATATCTAAATGATACGGGAAGTGACTCAAGTTTCTATTAGAAGGCTTAACTCATTTGTTTTCATGTTTAAGAAATACAAATATTTTTTTATTGTAACATATTCTATTATAGCATCTGACCGCAATTGCTGGTAAAATGGGGTCAGATAATTTTTGAGATATTATGATTTTATTATCATGAATTTTTAAAGGAAATAAAATTCATTTTTTCATATTTAACCATACATCTATAATGTTAACATTTTGTTTTCCGAACATGTTTCGAACTTTTGACAAATTAATTGTTTTTCTTCTTTTAAATTACTTATATTTTCAGACCTGATAACATTGAAATTATGTTTTCAGCCCTGATAACATCGTCACTTGATGTGTGGAAACATTTATCAAATTTCTTTGATTGAATTCAATTAATAGATTATCTCTTTTTAGACGATATTTTATTCGGGTCAATATATTATTAATACGACAGAAATGATACTTGTGAAAAATACACACGACAGTTACAATGCAATGGAATATTATTTCGTGTTTGTGTAGTTTCTATTTTTATTTTATTTTTTGTAAACATATTCGGTGTTTATATTTATGTTCAATCATTCTGTTGTTATGTTTCTTGTGATAATTTGTTATTATTTCAATCACCTGACGACGACTTCAACGTAAAGTGTAAATTTTGTGTAAATGTTATATCAAAAATATCTCCTTTTGTATTTGTCCATCGAAAGACTCTTTCAGATTTATTTATTTTGATAAATTGATAATGGACGTTGATTGTGGTAGAGTGAGATAAACGTGCTTCCACTGTTCACTTGTGTAAGCAGTTGAAGGTTGCGTTACTCATTTTCGTACTAATAATGTCATAACGCAATGTTATGAGTTATTACGTAATATATTCAGACATAATATGTGGCAGGATGCGGCGTTCCCGCGCACTAAAATCAGGAGACACACGATCAGGAAAACAATGGCTGTCGGTTCAAGCTACTTTTTGCAGTAATCCCTCGAAGTGCGAAATTTGAGATTTAAAATCTAATGACTCGTATAGTCATCCTAGTCAAAAAAGTTAAGAAAGCTTGAAATCCGGTTTATTTCTTATTTTAAAAAAAAATTATAAAACAAATTTTGTTCCTTTGCAGTAATTATTACAAAGAACTATCCTTTTTATTTGTAAGTTTTCAAAAGGTAGTCCTTGAAATAACAAAATCGACGATATAACAATATGCGCGCTGTGTGTTGATTAGTTGCTGAGATACGATTCATTATTCATCCCGACATTTTTTGTTAACAATCGCGTCGCATTATGCCAAAAATTGTTGCAATGTTCTATACCAAGGCGGAAATTATTTGGAAGAGCTTATGGTTTGCTCCCTTCTAATTTGTAGAGAATCGGTTGTTAATATATCCCTATTTGTAATGTAAAAGAAACGAGATATTTTTCGGTACAGAGAAATATAAGCTGGATAATAATAATATAAATAATTTATTAATCTGCAAGTGAGCAATGCTCAGTGGCAGGTGGAAAACATAATAAACATAATAAGAATATACATAATACGATAATGTCAAATTAAAAAAGAATTCTTCGCCCAAATATCTATAAAAAATACAAACACACACGGAATAAAATGCTTAGAAAATTAGTGCACAATAAGCGATAAGGATAATTCACCTAAGAAATTAAAATAAGAAATTAGGTCCATATGTGAGTATATTCACATACGTACAGAAACACATTTTCACTTACGAACAGATACAGACTCACGTTCATACGTAATAGAAGCACGCTTCAATATACACACAAATACTATTACTCCTCCATAACCGTAATGTAAAA
>NNCF01129846.1:0-11707 GCA_002313205.1 Laupala kohalensis | reverse complement strand
AAGTCGAAAGGTTAGACAAAACTTTTTGAGCATTGGCGTGCTTACACAGTAAATTAGTGTCATCAGCAAAAAGAATCGTTTTGCAATCTGATGTGGATGATGACATGTCGTTCACATACAATAAAAAGAGTACAGGACCGAGAATTGAACCTTGGGGTATTTGAGTACAAGCTCTGTACCAACATCAAGCTAATTAGACTAACAATTAAAAGAGAAATAATGTATCGCCAAGAGAGCTGTTACAGACTGCATAANTGATGCTTTGGAAGTTATAGTCCAAGTCACGTAGCGTTGCCAAAAATTATACAATATCGCTTCCTATCACGAATTGCCAACTTCTACGAATTCAAGTTATATCCAAATTCATTTTAATTCACAAAAGCGACAATTTGCGGCAATAAACTTACATGTCAATAACCAACAAACTAAGGCAGAAGGTAAAATTCGTCCCACACAGAAAGAACAGAATAGCGCAACAAGAGAACGCGAATTGAATTGGTGTCCGAGGTTGACGATGGATATAAATTTTGAGAAATTCGAATGTCCTGCCAACATTACACGTGGTACAATTATCATTACTCTTATGGACGATGGCGAAGTAAAAGAGTGGACTACATTGAGGTGTAATAATAATAATAATAATAACAATAATAATAATAATAATAAATTTATTGTCAAAAAACAGTACAAACTGCATATCGCCACGTGGAGGAAAAAAAACTAATTTACTCTCCGGAAACAAGCAAGGGACCATCCCATCAACTCCGATCAAGGGCCCTAAGGCAGAGGTGGATTCAAAAAAATTCAGCATAACTTCCTAGATAAGATAAAACGTTAGCTGCGAGTTATAATACTAATAGAATGTCAATATGTTTGTAATTTTACGCAAAAAATTTACATGTACAAGTTATTATCGAACTATAGATTATTCGGAGCATAGTGTTTAAAAATCATAAGAGTTGAAAAAACACTAAATTCACGATTTATTGTTACAATAAACACGCCCCTAGACAAAGCCTAGAGAACCTGTATAAGAAATCCGCCTCTACCCGAAGGAAAAACGGAGAAAAACCCGGGCCAGGATGGGGCTACAGAATTAATGTACACAACCGTGCCAAAGTTGAGTACACATAAAACTAAATTAATATGAGCCATACGGCAACACAATCATGCAAGAAAATAGTTTTTGAAATTGTTATAAGTTATTTAAAAAGTGCTAGAGCAATGGCGTGATAAAGTACAAGACGGATTTAACTTTTATTAAAATCAATAAATTCTTTTACAGTATAGAAGCACTGGTGCAGGAGGTAGTTTTTAACCGCGGATTTGAACAGATTCAATTTCATAATCTTTTGTATTCTTGGGCAGGGAATTATATAGAACGATTCCCGAATGATAAAGTCCTTTTTGGCAAAGAGTGGTTGACACTCTAGGGCGATTAATATTATTACTATTGCGAGTATTGTGTTCGTGAACGAGACTTATTCGTATAAAGCAAGGGTGGCACTTCCGTAATTCGGTCTTAACAAACACGACCGTTTTATAAATATAAATGCAGGGAAGTGTTAAGATACTTAATTCCTTGAATAAAGATTTACAAGAGTTTTGGGTGTGAGATTTACAAAATATCCGAACTATCCTCTTCTGAATTCTGAAAGTTTGAATGCTCTGACCGGAATTACCCCAGAAGGTAATGCCGTAACGTAAATGGGAGTAAACGTTTGCAAAATAAACGCAACGGGAAATACGCGGACTAACTGCGTTAACTAAGATTCGGAATGCGTAACACAATTTGCTTAATTGGGAATTAAGATTGTCAACGTGGCAATTCCATTTGAGGTTGTCTTGAATATGGAGAGCTAAGAATTTTGTATTCGTAACAGTTTTTAATTGTCTTCCGTTTAAAGAAAGAGAAACCTGGGGTAAAGGTTTTGTATTACTATTGTGAAATGACATAGACACAGTTTTGTCAGTGTTTACAATGAGACGATTTGCATGGAACCAAGTCGAAAGGTTAGACAAAACATTTTGAGCGTTGGCGTGTTTACAGAGTAAATTAGTGTCATCAGCAAAAAGAACCATTTTACAATCTGATGTGGATGATGACATGTTCACATACAATAAAAAGAGTACAGGACCGTAAATTGAACCTTGGGGTACTTGAGTACAAGCTCTGTACCAACATCAAGCTAATTAGACTAACAATTAAAAGAGAAATAATGTATCGCCAAGAGAGCTGTTACAGACTGCATAAGACCACGTTGAGGTCAATAAAGTAATTTACTGCGACTAAAATACAATAAACTGATAAATTTAATGCGTTTCTGTTCATGTTCGTTTTCTTCAGTTAAACTTTCTCGAGGCAAAGTTCAAGTCATGGAGTATAGTAATGCATTCACTCACTTCATATGTTTCATCGAGTTCTCATTTGGTTTTGTCACTAGAGTCTAAATGTGGTGCGGGTACACATAAGGTCTGTCAGACACGTGTTCCGGTATTCCATTATACATCTATGTAATAGCATTTTCCATTTGCTGCTAGGAGTGTGCACTAGAATCGGGGAAATACGTCATTACTCTGCGCGAGTTTCCCCACTCCACCGGGAGAGTGTAGCAAGTAAATGGATTTTATTTAATTGAGGCTTTAGGGCTGCCCCACGTCTAGGTCATTAGAGCTCTTAAAAAAACAAAGTGAATGGAACATTTTTCCAGCACGATTCGGGCACGGCCGTGGTTTCCTACAATTACCTGGTTGGATCATGCATTATCATGCAACAGTTAAACCGTTGGCCGACTTGATTAAATTTACGTTGGCTTTATTTCAGCGAATGGACTGCTTATACCTTCATATTCTTCGAGTCAAATGAACCTGAACTGAAGGTACTTATTAATTTATTGTTGTCACGCTATATATTTTCCATTTCTGTGATATTGACGTCTAAGTATATCAACGTGTTAGCTCAGATACTTCTCTTTGGCTGGCCGGCCGGCCTATGAGACCTGTGTTGTCGAGCTTTAGACTCCAGCCTAGTAATTCTAGGTGTCCATGGTGGCATCGTTAATGTTGACGAAAGAGTAACAATTGAATGAAAACAATTACGTATATATCAACAAATAACTTTTTTGTATTTTTGTATATATACAATGTAAATATTACCTGTTCTTCATCATATAATCGGATTAATGACACCAAATTCATCATCTTAATAATTATTTTTCTTTTCGAAAGGACCAATTGAAGGTACAACTCTTGCTCTCGCATCTCAGGAGACGAAGATAACATTTGCAATGATCTCATAGCGTCCGCCATGGATACGTTATCCACAGACCAACCTAATCCCAACAATGTCCAGTAGCAGTCCCTCCACTGAGGAAGTTGTCGGGGCCAGTCCGGTAGTTCTCAGTGAATGAGGAGAGCGCCTCGAAAGACAAATTGAACAACCATGACCCCCGCATTACATAGATAGAATATAGTGTGGATGGGCCCAGCTGAGGAGCACCGCACGTAGGACTAAAAGGTCCCCTTAAAACAGTTAGGTTTATTCCAACCCCAGGGCCTCGCTAAAGGACACCAAGGAGTGGATCATAGCCTTCCTGATAACCTCTAGGTTCGGGAAATATGAACCCATGTTACGGTATCTGGTTTGGGCAAAAGCTTTGCACAAACAGAGTACATGCGCGGAGGTCTCCTCCTTCTACGGATTGGATCCTCACTGACCCCCATGATGTGTAAATGTCTCCGTAGGGTATTGTGGCCTGTTGGTAGACCTACTACTTTCCTGATACGACTCCTACCTAAGTTTAGTAGGATCTTCTTATATTCTTGGCTTGGTCCAGCAAAGAGTTCCGGACCAACATAGTGCCCCTTAGATCCCAACTTTGCCAGTTCTTCTGCCTTTTCATTTCCCCTGATACCCATATGCCCAGTATTCCCATTCGTCCCCGCGTTGGTGCAACTTCTCTGTTAAATAGTGCAACCTTTTGTGCATTCCGAGTGCACGAGTGCACACTCGAGCAGCGAATGGAAAACACCTTAGAACTAGGCCTTGTGTTATCTTGTCCGCCACACTGCACGAACACAACTCGACCACAAGCTACGACGTTTCGTATAAACGTTCTATATAAAGGGACCAGGAACATGACGAATTCTTTTTTTTCGATTTCATTTTTGTATTAACTTTTGTAAGTAAGCAATTCTTTCAAAACGTCACTGGCCGCAGAAAGACTACGAAAAGGTCTAGAGATTGGAAATTCGGCATACGTGTTCCATCAAATTGTTATTACAAAATTGGAATTAGATTTTTCTTCATGTACATTATAGTTCAAAGTATTATGTTTTTGTATCTGCGGAACGACACGTCCGAAAGGTTCGGAGCGTATTCCACAATGTAATCAATTATCTCCTGTTTACGAAGTACGGGTATTAAAGCAAGAAACTCGACGAAATTTCCTGTAATCTATTCCTTCGCGTATTATTAGTGAGGCAAATAATCTTCCCATTCGAGCACCTTGAATTCATGTTTGTGTATCGTGTTTTTGGGGGGTGGGGGGTTTACTAACGTGACTCAAATACACTTTGGGAAGAAAATGTTTCATAACAATAATTCCGACAACATTAATTTGAATTAAAATATCTTTTTTATTTTTCTGTAAATTAATTTTAAAATCCTCTTGCCATGGGTTCAAAAATACTAAAAAAAATTAATTGATTCGTTTTATGTTGAATGTTGACGAGTGATATAGTAATACCTTAAAATAAAGCCATTCTTTCACTATAACTTGTTTATATTACCATACTACACTCTAAAATATGACTGAATGAGAATAAGCAATGGAAGTCTGTATGTTTGCGTCATTGTCACGAAAGAGGTGGTAATGGTTAATTTCCCATCCTCCGTTTCTCTGTGATTCAAACAAAAATTTAGGTTCTGCGTCGTACGTACATCTCAACTTGCCAGATAGGAAATTCAGTTTCTGATCTTTTGCGAGAATTAATATCAAAGATGGTAATCTTATTCGTACGGTTCAACGAATAGAAAGCCATCAAGGCCGAAGAACATTATAAAATTGCGAATAATTCAATGTTATTGAATATCTAAGTTTTTGAAACTTTCCAACATTTGCCGACGGGATAATTAGATATTTTAAATAATATCTTATCTATGCGTAACGCTATTTAGGAAGACTATCTCACAAGTTTCAACGACTATGTTTTCTTTGATGTACCACGAAACTCCTAAAATATAGCCATGAAAATTTACATTTCACTCTACAAAGAGAAGACAAATAAATCAGAGAACTCCGAGGATTGGAATGAACTTTCTCTAAGTTGTTAATTTTTGGAAATCTACAGAGAGAATGATTGCATTTAGGTCGAGGGCTGATTAGAAGGACGCTGGGATACAAAATTTAGTCGTCAGCGTAGAGGTAGAGAAGGGGGCGAAGACACTAGCGGTGCGTAGCGGCGGTTGTGAGAACGAGCGCTAATTACTGCATGACCTGCGACGTTCTCGTGGTGAAATCTCACAGCGGTGAAATCATTACTGCGCAACAGTACCGTGGTGAAGTCTGTGTTCGCCTTTGTGGAAGTAATGTTACGGGAGGTGCATCGGTGGGACACGCGTTTCGCATGGATTGTGGTGAATTAATAGCAATTATTGCCAGAAAAAACAATGATTTATGCACTATTTGTTTCAATCTTTATGTTTAATTATATTAATGACCATTTCTCAAAATTCAATTTTTTAATATAGAAACAATAACTGGCTCAGTAGGTGCTGACTGTATGGAAGGGGTTCGATTCCCGGTGGGGTGGGGATTTTTCATCGCACCTCAACATTAAGACGGAATCGGCGCCAACATTAAGACGGAAGCGGGTTACAGTGAGTGGCCTCTCGCACCCGAGTCGAGGTCGACGGATTTTTAGGGTGCGAAAAGAATCCACACATGGCATGTAGTATGATTATACTGCATGTAAAATATCCCTTGAGCATCATTTGATTCTCTCAGCAAAATTAATTCTTGGCGAAAAATGCACCCACGTGGAATTCCGGCTTCTACTACCAGATGGCAGCGGAAGACGGATCGTCTAGATTGCTAATGTGGCTCAACCTAAAGGGTTGCAAACCAAAGATAAATGGGCCACAATTAATGGGCTCCGAGACCCATACGCTATTATTATTATTATTAATATTATTATTACTATTATTATCCAGACGAATTTCCAGGTCCACTCAAACTGCTGTAGAATGAGTAGCAGGATCTATCCTGGGGTCAAACCGGTCTGAGCTAGATACTGACATCTTCTTCTTCTAGTGCCGACGTCAAGCGATTGCGGATCTATGCCCTCCACGAACCCATCGGGCTTCTTCGAGGCCTGTTGTGCGATAGTTTGACTACGGCTAACAATAACTGGGAAATATAGATGGTGTTGCTGATGTTTTGTTGGCATAATGGAAAATAAAACTTTGTTTTTTATTCTCACCAACCATTCATTTATTATTATAAGTAACCTTAGACTGCATAGTAATCATCTTCAGTAATCCAAAAATATTATACTTTATATTAATTCACACAAATTAGTTGTTAAGGGAGACAAGAGAAGTAAATTTCGCGTACTGACCTTCCTTCGAACAAGAAAAATCGGCAAATGTGCCACACGTATTTTGGGTGGCGTTTCCATTGCTACGCAGTTGACTATAACAATAAACAAAATTATATAATTTAAATTATATAATAAATAAAATTATATAATTTTATTTATTAATAACCGGGAAGTTTCGGGATCGAAAAAATAAATATGTTGCTCTCATACGCAGTTTTTAACTATAAATGATTATTATTCGAGGTATCTCGAGATTCGTTCATTAAAACATTCTTTTGGTCCTCATTGAGCCGCGATGTGACATTTGTTTTTGAACGACCACGGCGCAATCTCCCTTCCAAATAATGACACGAGGTACTAAACATACACGCGTTACATCACTATCGCTTGTAATAAATAATTGCGTTTCTTTCACAACAAATATTTTAAAAAGTTTCGTAAACGTTTTCTTGTCTTTCGACCTTCATATGAACTGCCCATGAGATGGAATAATTTGTATTTACTTTCCAGGACATGTTTATCAACAAAACAGTAAATCCTCCCAAATACAAAAATATGAAAGATATTGACTGACATGCATAATTCTAAAAAATACTTTTCTTTCGTATCAAGGATTAAAACCGAAAGTAAATAATTTACACGGAAATGTTATTTATAGCATTATTGGAAATGATATATATTTATAAAACAATATATAAATATATTGTTTTATAAAAATAAAATTTTGTCTTTTAATTTTCCAAAATGGAGTCACATTCCTTACTGCGAATTTTCATAATTAATTTCCTAAAAGTTCTCTTGTACCGATACAGTACATCCATATGTATTTTTCACTGGCTAACATGAATGCCTAACTCCTGTTACCTGAAATGCCACTTCAATGCTACGAGTTGAGAAGCTCTCGAGTTCCCGCAAACTCCACTAATTTCCATTTATCTCATCCGAATTCCAACCCCCGTCCCCCCTGCTGCTCCCCTGCCCAACTACCCCCCGCAACAACTCATCTTCTTCATCTGCTTCCGCTCGCTTCAGTTGCGTACTGCGCCAACCAGCCGCCAATGAATTCCCTGCGATGTTTCCAACAATCTGTTCATTAACATAACTTTATCCACTGCCCTGTCCTTGGAACTTGCACACAGCACCTTCGATTTCATCTCGATTGCTTCGTTCCTAATAATAATAATAATAATAAATTTATTGTTAAAAACAGTACAAACTGCGTATGACCACGTGGATGACAATAAACTAATTTACTCTCCGGAAGCAAGCAAGGGACCATCCCATCAATTCCGATCAAGGGCCCTAAGGCAGAGGCGGATTCAAAAATTTCAGCAAAAGTTCCTAGATAAGATAAAAAGTTAGCTGCGAGTTATAATACATATATAATGTCAATATGTTTGTAATTTAACGCAAATATGTTTGTAAATTTACATGTACAAGTTATTATCGAACTATAGATTATTCTGAGTATAGTGTTTAAAAATCATAAGAGTTGAAAAAACACTAAATTCACGATTTATTGTTACAATAAACACGCCCCTAGACAAAGCCTAGAGAACCTGTATAAGAAATCCGCCTCTACCCGAAGGAAAAACGGAGAAAAACCCGGGCCACGATGGCCTAATCGACCTGTTTCACTTCACACCTGGCATCATCATCTAAACTGGTACGTGTTTTGCGCCATTATTGAATAATAAATTCGTGAAATGTTATTTCAGGTGATTCATTTTCTTGCATTTTCATTTCTTGCAGATAAATAAATAAGAAAATTATGTCATTTTGCCAACGTTTCGACTATTTATTTCAGTCTTCATCAGGACTGTACAACAAAACGTGGAATCATATAATGAGCATACGTTCTGTGCTATAATTGCATCAAAATCAACTAATCAATTACATACTTAAATGAAAAATTAAAAAAATTAAAATAATTGTTCTCCCATCCACATGTTTACTTTACCATCTCATGGTGACAACACACATTTTACACAAAATGGCGCACGTATACTCAAAGCCACGATACTTTGCCTAAAATTATTCAATATGGCTGCCGTATACAAATTGTCAACGTCTACGGAACTAATCCTTGAATCTCATTCGCGTGGAGGCAGCGGTCCAGCATGTAATTCTCATCAGCTGATAATGTGAGGTAAAAGTGTCCGCAACATGTTAGAAAATTTTCAGGAATAGCATGGTCTCATAGAATAGAAGTAATATCCAAATTAATATTAATAGTAGTGACAATAGCGAGTATTTGCTGTAAAGAAATACATTTTAATATCACAACGAACAAAGTCACAAAGTATTCGTTCCACACTTTGCTCGTTTCAGAAGCAACAGATAGCGCCCCAAGAGCAAGTGAATTGAATTGGTGTTCGAGGTTGGCAATGGATTCAAGTTCGAATGTATTGCCAACTGAACGCGAGGTACCTTAATCATTACTCTTATGGACGATGGCGAAGTAAAAGCGTTGGCTACATTGAGTACAGGATCTATACCAACATCAAACGAGTCAAGCGAGTTCTTAAATGTTATTTGTACTATATTATTAACGAACAGATAGAAATTAAATAGTGATTTTTATCATTATTTTTTATCATATAAAACATAAAGAACACAATTATACATCTCAGTGATTTGACTAACTTGGAGAGCTGATCCCACCTCAAGTAACAGTGAATCGCTGCCGCTGCTAGTCTCTATCACGACCCGTTTCAGTCTTTTCCTCCACGTTCTCCGCATCCCTCAAACACCCCGTTCCCTGCGCTGTTTCATCTCCCGAGTTGGCCGACGCCGTAAGTTGGGTTGCGACGCGGCGGCGCCCGTGTTATGTACGCCTCGCCTTCCGCTTAACCGCAGGCCTCTGAGACATGGGAAGTATTAGGATGCTCTCCCTGTAGATGAGCAAATGCCCCTATGCTCTGCCTCTCGCATCTCTTACTAAATGCACGCCCTTGAACGGAGGTGGAAAATTACAGCTTTTGAGCGTCGAAAAATTATATTAATTATTAAAATTGTTATTACTGTTTTAGATTTTACGACACATCTCTCCAGTCATTTAAAAATTAATAATAATTTAATAAATTTATTGTCAAAAAACAGTTCAAACTGCGTATGACCACGTGGAGGACAATAAACTAATTTACTCTCCGGAAGCAAGCAATGGGACGTATTCCATAATTTCCGATCAAGTAAATATCGGCCCTAAGGCAGAGGCGGATTCAATTTTTTTTTTTTTTGCATAAGTTCCTAGATAAGATAAAAAGTTAGCTGCGAGTTATAATTATATCGGCAATTTATATTTTAATGATAATAATAATATTTATTATCAAAAAAGCATTTGCAAAGTGCGTATGACCTCGCGGAGGACAATAAACTAATTTACTTTCCGGAAAGAAGCAAGGGACGATGAACGGCCTTAAAGCAGAGACGAATCGAAAATTTCACCACACTCCTTAGATTATTTTTTTTTGTGGGGCTTTAGGGCTCGTCAACAGCGAGGTCATTAGAGCCCTTAAAACTTGTACAGGAAGGGAAAATGCAGTTACGCACTAGGGAGAGCCAACATGACTTTCCCCGCGTGTGGGACTCGCCGAAAGACTCAGCCATACCCACTAAAAACCCTCCTGCTTTACAACTCAAAACACAAATTTCAACGTATCACATGACTTTACTAAAAAAAAAAAGAAGAGGAAAGAGGAAAGAGGAAAATGAAAGATACCCTAGCCTTAATAGCGTCGGGATCGAAAGGAACAAGAGGTGATCAAGGGAGGTCAGTATAGATNAGTTACGCACTAGGGAGAGCCAACATGACTTTCCCCGCGTGTGGGACTCGCCGAAAGACTCAGCCATACCCACTAAAAACCCTCCTGCTTTACAACTCAAAACACAAATTCCAACGTATCACATGACTTTACTAAAAAAAAAAAGAAGAGGAAAGAGGAAAATGAAAGATACCCTAGCCTTAATAGCGTCGGGATCGAAAGGAACAAGAGGTGATCAAGGGAGGTCAGTATAGATAAAGGAAGGAGCATGGCACAAGTAAGTGGAAGCAATGCCAGACTCAGCTCGCGGCCCCGTGTTCGCCAAACACGTACTTACTAGATGTAAGTCCCCTGGGGGGCACTCCTTAGAGAAGAATAAACGTTAGCTACGCGTTATAATACTAACAGAACACCAAGAAATTTGTATTTGTGACAATTTTTAAAAAAATGAAAAAATATAGTTTACAAGTACGTATTATTGTTATTGAACTATAGACTATTCGGAATATATTGTTTATAAATATTAAAACAACTATAAATCAACTATAAATATTATTTCAATGGACCACCGCTTTTAAGCAAGAGCCTTCGGAGTAAATATTGTGGCAGAACGGGGTTTAAAAGTTAATAATTAATAATAAGAAAATAATTTTGAATAGTTACAAGTGAATGCCCCGGCTAGCTCTTCTCAGGGTTCCACAATACTATAAAGGGTTCGATTTGTATCAGAAGGAAAAAGGACCATGCAAAGGTTCCAATTAAGGAAAACGCAAGGCAAATAAATTCATTAATAAAGCTATTTTAATGACTGGAAACATTCCTCACTCAAACAAATCACCCCCAAAAGATACAACAAATAAATCTTCGTTCTTGAACAGTCCCTTCAATNAACCATTGAACTATTATATCAATGCCAAAGTGACATGATTATTATTAAAACACAATTAGAACTTCCCCCAAAAAGACACAACATAAATTGATACTCAAATTTCACTGAATTTAACTTGATTAACAAAAATCTCTTTAATTGTTTCTTAATCAATCCAAACACTGACTCTATTCGTGGCAGGATTCATCTAAAGTTTCAGTCACTCTGGGCACTAAGTTCTTTAAAGTTCGTGCCACTTTTACTTTATCCTTGCCAGGACGCGCAAGCGCAAAATACGGGGTCGTGTGGTACAATCACCGCCAGCCGCACCAATCACCTTCAAGATGCCAACGACCGCCGCCAAGAGGTCCTCCCGGAGATCAGCCCCTCAATAGTTCGCGAGAGCCGTCAGCTTTCCGCTAACAGCCTCCAAAATGGATGCGTCAGCAGCGTCAACTTTTGAGCGAACTTT
>NNCF01129845.1:462895-478766 GCA_002313205.1 Laupala kohalensis | reverse complement strand
TACTGAAAAGTATATGTTTTTTTTATTGTAATTGTTACATAAAATTGTGAACTATAGTTTCGAAAAAAATGTAATTTATATCTACCAGTAAAACATATTATAAATAATATGCAGGCCGATTAAAAATATTTTAGTGATGTAGTACTACCTGAAAATAGGGGAAAAGATAATAACCCCTCAAAGGATATGGAGGTCCCTTGAAGGCAGAATCTGAGTCGGGATAACCGTTCTTAATATTACAATATTAAACTACTTAGTCCTAGAATATCCGATTATTGAATAAGTCTTATATTACTATCTAAGATGATAAACATTTTTAAGAATAATGATGCGTACAGATGAATAATTTTGCGTGTAGAAACTAGAAAAAGTTTTCTTAGAGAAGAACTAGTATAGAAAAATGTGTAACAAAGTATGAATCAAATCCTTGAATATTTATTTTTGTTAGCCCCATGTTTATATAATGCATTACCATTAATATCTAAGAGAAAGGACAGTCAATATCAAATAAAAAACAATTAATGGTAAGAAAGTAATATATTTTTACGGAAAAATAAAAAATCTTACATTGAATTTCAAAATGTTTGGGTCTAAAATTGTAAAAATGCTCCAGACAAACTTTCTACCAAGATGAACGCATCTTGAAAGAGATTGATGGCAAGAGAGCATTTATAGTAAGTCTCATAACGCGTATCATAAAAATACTAACTACGAATTAATACATTACAACTAGCGCGACACATAAAAAAGGCGCAAGTACGTACAAGGTAGATCATTATAATATACTTTTATTACCTTTATTTTTTAATAAGTCAGTATCTGATGGACAAATATTGCAAGTAACGAAAAAGCTTATCGCGCATGAGAGCGAGAATATTCTAACACGACAAGGTTTTGAGATTTCTAATCCAACATAATATATTTTCTCATATACAACGATAACTCTTTTTATTAATATTCACTCATGCGAGATATATCGGTACTTTTGGAATGAATGAATGACTATATCCGTTTACAAATAACATTAATATTATCAATTAAATTTTTTAACTTGCTTTCTCTTTAGTACATTTTATTTATTACATTTCAGTCATCATAAATTAAATATTTTAAAGTGTTTTACTCATAATTTTTATAATTAATATGTTTCATTTACAATACATTACTCGATCTATGCAGCAAGGACATGGTGTCCATTAGTAGTCGTATTTGAAAGGGGGATCTCGGAGATCGTTGATGACGTCCTTCATTGTGCACGCCACCGGGCACAAGTGACCAGGGGCTGCTCCCGCACGCCATCACACTTGCCCCCAACGCAGTGTCGCAATTAAAACGATTTAACGACAGCACCGAACTGCAGTGTCCTCTGATCTGGGATCCTCTGTTTTTTTATGCAGGTTGCTCGAAAATGACAAATAAATGAAGAACATTGTAAAAGTTGTGATATTTATAGGAATAATTAACAACTTAAATTTCAGTATAGTTTCCACAATTACAAATCATAAGAGATGTTTGCTAATTTGTTTGTTTGCTTGTTTGTTCGTAGTTTTTTCACAAGAAAAATTAACTTGCCGATTAAATGCATTAATGTAATAAATGTAATTATAGTGTCTTTAACTTTGAGTAATGGTCAATAATAACAAACTAGAAAATTATTTCATTAACATGCATGGGAAATTCTTGTCTGAAACCAACTGGAAATTTTCTAGGACTACGCTAAATTTCGATCACGTCCACATGAGAACAATAATAAAAACTAACTTAACATAAATAGAAATAATTTAACTTTATTTTCTCCTACTAGTATAATACAGCACTTAACATCAAATTTTTAAAATCTGAAGGAATACTTTCGAAGGGAATTCGACTTACTCGAGGTCTTAATTCTTTTTATAACTTATCCTTTTGTATTCTTAGGATGGGAATTTAAACTTCGTGTAAATTAGAAATAAAAGTGGAATTACAATATGAGACCGTCATAAGCTTAAAAATAAAAAAGATCAAATAACAAGATATAAAATTTACTGTTTAAAACAACTCATTCCTTTACCACGTGTAAGAAACGAAATTTTGAAAGCCTAACTTATCTAAAAGACTAAGCTATCTAAAAGATCTATTACACCATTTTTATGTCAAATGTTTAATGTTTCATAACTCCCCAAATTGTGACATAACATTACGATTAAGTGCAAAAATGGAAACAAAATTATTCCCTTCAAATATCTTTCCCACCTCCGTAGCTTAAGACCTATGTAACTTTTTTCGTTACAGAGAAGATAATTCAAACGTTTTGTAGTGAAGTGCAACTGCTTCGGGAAATATGGTGACAACTATAGAACAGTTAAAGCACATATACTTTGAAGATTTCCAACAACTAAGCAAGCTTGATTGCTTTAAGACTCTTCGCTCAACTAAGTGCTCTTAGAGACAAAAAGGAACTTGGAAGCTAGTAGGATAGAATGGGTCTTTGAGAAGTTTCCCCTCCTCATTCCACATGAGGCGAAGTTTGGACAAGGTCTTCACTTTAGGTTATAAACTCCTGAGTACACAATTCTCGACAACATGAGCAACAAGAAAATGGGGACTACTTGAGGACTAGAATACGCATTTATTTCTTTCCAATCAATTACTTCAGGAACAAACTTCTCAGAATCTCTGTACCAACAAACCACTTCAAACACTGCCATCTCCAGTAGTAGCCAGATCTCTAGTACACGACGATCTCACCACGTCATTCTGACGAGAACTAGCAAGTCCAGCAGGGGAATGATAATTTTTTGAACTCTTTCCTGATGAAAATATTAGGGTTCATTTCTAGACACTGTCCTTTGTTTCTCCCTTGTCCGGGTAGTAATTACAATTACCGCAGAGTGAAGACTGAAATGATATAGGGAAATTATTTTCTCGTTCACTGAAGCGAAAAATTGCGAATTACATAATAGGAGGCTAGAACAAAAGTGGAGTAAAGTCGTATAAATCCATTAACGCAATATGAAATACAGAAGAAAGAGAGAGCTTCTTTATGACCGGTACTCATAGATATAAGGTCCAACCCCACTTCGATTCAAGTGAAATGAGCTGTGGCACCCGTAGCAGGTTTTCCCACGATCTTCTCTATTCTCCTTCCTCTAAACTACTCTCTCTAATTTATACTTGTGCATAACCTCACCATGAAGCATTCTAAACTAAAAGAAAAATTTCTTACAAAAAGCATCATAACACACTATACAATTAGAAAATATAGGTACCACGGACATAATATTTAAATTTACGATTGAGGACAAAATCATATTACAATTTTCATTTAATTTGTCGTAGTCTGTAAATCTCATTTGACAACTCGTATGGGGAAAAGAAGTTGGTAATTGTGTAAACCAAGTATAACAAATGAGAATTAATATAAAAACGATTCTGTGTTTTAATCATTTACGATTTAAATTTTAAGTTCCCTTCCTCATCGAGGAAAATTTCGCACGTCCTACAAATAGCCATACGTCCTCCGAATGATTAAATAAAATAAAGACGTTTCTTATAAAATAGAAAAAGGGTTTAAATATTACGGACAAAACGTGTAAAGTAAAAAAGAATGTTTAGAGATACTGTAAAAAATATTAAACAGGAAAGCGGATTGAATTTAATTTCTTTCTCAAATTCATTACATACATACATTATGCACATAACATCAGTATATAATATTTCATTAAAATGTTAATACACTTGTATTTCGTCCTTCCATCGTGTTGGTATCATGAAATTTATTTCAGAGAAAATGAAATTTGTAGTACCATAGAAATAGTTTACCAATACTCGAATAAATTATAATAGGTGTGAATTGTTGACTCGCCTTGAAGATGGAACAATATCTCGAGAATCCCAATAATATTTATACAGATGAACAATCCGTATAAATAATAATTTTTCGAATAGAAAATTTAAAAAGTCATTAGAGATAGCATTACAAAGTAATATAAAAGATTCCTATGTTTCTTGATAAATTGACTGTCAAAAAACAGTTACAAACTGCGTATGACGACGTAAAGGTCAATAAGCTAATTTACTCTCCGGAAGCAAACAAAGGACCATCCTATTATAATTCCGATTACGAAACCTAAGGCAGAGGTGGTTTTAACATTTTAGCACACTCCTCAAATCAGAGTAGTTAGCTCAGAGGTGCGTGGGTCTCGCAAATTGAATGTCAATGTTGGACTGAGCCTATAAGTGTGTCGCAGTTAACAAACGCATCAATGCACTAAGCAGAAGGTCCTGAGTTCGAATCTCGGTCTCCCATTTTCATTCAACATAACATAATAAATAGTTAGTTACGTGTAATAACATGAAATAATACAACATTGTATTTAATATAATAGATTCAATAATAAAAACAATTGAAGGAAATAGCTTTCCCAAAAGAATGTGATCGTATTCAGCGCGTATTAATACTTGAATGGTCGAGAAAGTAAAATTTGACAGAATATTCTTTAGGAAGTGAATTGGCAATTCACAGATATGAGATTCGTAACAACGTCAAGATCTAGATGGTAGCATACAATAGTAACGCAAATGCATATACAAGTAGTGTCTGTTCAAATGAAACTATTTCAGCTTATTAAAAATGAGTCATCTCAAACGATTGTTGTGTTTTGATAATATCAAACATTTCAATCAACCCTGTTCAACAATACTTATCTTCTTGTTAAAAAATATTCCGTACTTTGTGATTCTGATTAAAGAAGGGTGAATTGTGTACATTACATTCACTTAACATTGGCTTTACCGTATAGGAGTTGGGAACTTAAGAATGTATTTCCCTTGACTTATGTTGGTAACAAAATACTCCATTTCTAAAGGATGTATCTCCGAGGAATTAAATGATTTAATTGCACAGTTTTTCTATGTCACGAAAAATCATTTATCTTGGAACTAGCTCTTTTGAACAGACACTCCTCATATGATGAATGAGAGATAATATAAAGAGAGAGCGATGGAAATACTTGGAAGAACAAGACGACGTGGATCAATATTGTGCGCGTCCCAAAAGCTCCCGGACATAGCAGCACTCCAACTGCTGAACTGCTTCCCCTACTGACACCCAAAAGATTATCGAAGTACTTGTCCCAAATTCTAGCTGGAAAATCACTACAACTATTCGTTCATCTGAGGTACAGTATTGGTTCGTCTGCGGAACAGATAAAGACGTATTCATCATACAGTAGGTTAACTGGTGAGGTAATGAGTCCAGGTGACGTATGGCATGGATTTAATTACCGTCACTATTTCTAAGCAGCTATTTCATTTCTCAACATAAACAGCTGAATGCAACAACCCTGAGAAAATCGTGCTCTGGTTGGAGTTTTAGAGTCGTAACATATTCAACGTGACAAAGGTTAAGATTCCATCATCAAGATTCCAGACTTTTACTGTGCTTTGGATGCACTTTCTAGTTCTTAGTGGCGGTGTAATTGGAGTGGTCTCAAGTAATCCTAGGGTTCAGCCAAATCCAAGATTTATTTATATATTTCCTGTACCTTTCATCCCAAACATTCGATTATACGATTTGCCCCTATATCACGAAATGTATTTTTTGGAGATCTTTCGAAATATTCAAAACAAAATATTACTCTTCAATGGGATATAGTGTTCTGAAAACAGTTTTAATTTAAAGCATTCATAAATAAGAATTTCCAATGTCTTTTTTACACTCGCTTAATCTACCTTTCATAATCTACTTAAACCTTGAAAATTCCCTCGTTTTATTCCTTCTTTACGCTTCTCCGCCCTTATCACAGTTCCCCTGCCACTTCCTCAACTTCCTCCATCTGCAGTGCAGTGAGGAAGCTCTGGAGTGTTTAATCAATAAGCACCTGGTGAGCCATTCATTCGAATGAAGGAGCCAAAGCAAAACACAGCGTCCCTCGGAGACTCTTTCCATCCATTACTCGTCTTCAGCCTCACAACCTGGAGATAAGGAGATCTAGATTGTGTTTCTTTATACTGATTCTTAAGCACCGTATTGTCTTCCAACCACGTGAGTGGCTAAATGAGAAACCCGAGATTTAGAAAGAAGAATTGCGTAACGTATGTACGATTCTTGGGGAAGATGTTTACCAACATCATTAAAGTCTGGGGAGTTCATCTGATAAGTAATGTTTATTGTGGCGACTTCATGAACGCGAAAAAATCATAACATACATGTCGTGCCAACAGCGAGTTGTGGAATATAAAATAAAGTGTCTTAAATTATATACAGCGGCTGTATATTCATTTAGAACTTCGGTAAAATAATGTTTGGAGTCATTTTTCAGAAACGTTTGTAACATGTATTTCTTGATTTTAAATTAGTGGTGGAGAAAAAAGTGGATGTATAATAAAAATCCCTTTCATATGTCATAATCTAGGAAATAAATACACATTACTATTTTAAATTCAGTGCTCTAATAAACTAATGCACCGTGCTAAAAACGATTTATGAACCTTTGTGCTCCACTACATTGTTTGCTTAAAGCACAAAATTACACAACAACAAAAAATCAAAAAATGAATAATATTTAAAAGTATAACATTAAGATTAAAAAAACCGTCGATTGACAGGCATTCTATGATGTCCTTAATGAAACAAAACTTAGTAATTTGCTCTGAGCAATATTAAAAAGCGAGCCCTAAAGCCCCACAAAAAAAAAGAAAAAAAGAAAGAAAGAAAAAAACAAACATCCAACAACAGACAAAACTACAAAAACAATACATTTAAAATAATATACAATCCATTATATCACTATAATAGCTGTATGGTATGCAAGAGTAGTTACTTCTTTTTAATACACCCTCCCGATTGCATACAATAATCCAAAAGATAATAAACTAATCTCATAGTTCATCGCAAAGAAGCTCAATAAAAAGATATTTTAACTATGACCACCTCATTAACAATGAATTACTCATTTAAATAACATATCTATTTAAAATTGATTATTAATATTCATTGCAAAACACATCCTTAAAGTTTAGGACAGAAACTGAGTAAAACATTCTCGGGATTATACAATATTATAATATATTCTATAATACTTTTATTTAGTTATGTAGTATGTTCAGAAATCGCACTTATTAATATGATGCATTATACAACTGTTATTTATCCTTTTCTATATTTCATTTTTAAATATGTGAGGGGTCTATTGACTTAGTTGTTGGCGAGCCCAACAGCCCCAAGAATGATAATAATAGTTACTTTAATGTAGGGTCTTAGTCTTAAACTTACGTTACACAAAGTTTCACAGGGTTGTTTCATCGGGTACATTAAATTTAATTTGTCTCTGTAGTCCCTGTATTCACCCGCTTATTGATAGCACAGAACAATAACGAAAGAGGAATCAAATCAAAGAACGTTGATCAAGAGGATGTTTCAATTAAGCAATTTTTATGTAGTGACGATTCTGAAAAGCAATTTCATTCTTGTTAATACTCAAAAGGTGACGCGGTGTTTAGTAGAAATTGAATATTGTAAACAACATTTCCCGTAGCGTATCATTATTTCATAGAATTGGGCGATTGAAGTACTAATCAGCGTATAATCGTTTCCTGAACATATCCTTTCTCGGCTGTTGGTTCTTAATGAATATCAATCTTACTGGAAGTTAAAATGTATTGAAGGGTAGCAAGAATTGTTTAACTCAATTTCCTGTTGTGGATGAGATAAAATCATTGGATGGGTTTCCAGGAAAGGAGAGGAGTGAAACCGCGTCCGTCCCGGCCAACTGCCCATCGCTGCCCACCACTCCGCCCACGCGAACTCGGGACGAGGGTATGCAGCGGCACCAATCGATGGCACGTGTGCCCATCGCCATGGCAACCAACCACCCCTCTCCTTTCTCTCACCGCAACCTCCACCATCCCCAGATCACCCCGCTTCACAACGTTCCTCCTCCATGTTGCCCCGCCACCCACATGCGGTGGGTTCATTGTTCACCGCAGCACTGGAATCATGCTGGGTCCCGTTTCTCGATAATTGCATGCAATGAGAATTAGCAATCTCATGACGGATACTACATGAAGCTTGTTCTCTCATTACTAAGTGCTCCCGGGTGTGCTGCTAGGCATGTAATCACGAAGACGTAGAAAGAAATAAAAATCTGGCAAACTGCTTCAAAATCTCACGTCAAGTAAAACTCGAAACATTATTAGTGTCGAATAAAAGATGGCGATTTGCCTCCCTAAATTATTTCGTCACTACCTACTATGAAACAGCGTGTGTTATCAGTACGCGATCATGCTATTTGTAAGCATCTTATCTATTTTCTGCTGGTGACATCTTTCTCCCTCTATTTCTACCAAGGACGGTTACTTTCATAAATGAACAGTATGTATATTTTCATACAATTTTTTAATTGTTTGTCATATTTCTTGAAAGGTTTTTTCTTTTCTTGTAAACCATTGCACAAAAAGAAATGTATTTCATTGATTTTTGATATATGTGGTTCATAAAAGTATCAACAAGTTACCTTCTACAACAACACCGAGGACTCCGGCTAACCAATCGAATAATACAATAATTTAATACTTTATTATTAAACATGCGTGTTAACTCCAGAAAGGAGAAGAACAAGTTACTCCTCGGGGGCAATCAACGGGGGATGAGCCACCCACCTCATCTTGTGATGGATATACTCAGTTAGAATGATACAAACATAGGTTGGCGAGAATCACAGAGAAGTATAGAGAAAAAAGAGACAATGGAAGAAACATCTAAAGAAATCAAACAACATTAAAACACATAATCATAATATGAATTTATGTTGCTGCATGAAACGTATGAACTGGATTGAATTTTCTATAATGAGACTGTCATATAAATACTACATAAAAAGCTGTAAGTAAGGATTTAGTATTTTTTAAAGCGAATTTATAAAGCAAAAATTAAATTAAATTTAAAGAGACATTTCTTATTAGGGGTGATTCTCCATCGATCGTTTTCATAACTGGTTTTCGATAATTTAGGGTTACCTTTGTTTATAGACATACATTGCTGCGTACTTTTTTCTTTTTTTTGTATAACTCTTTGTGGCAAACTATATTGCCTCTCATAGTTGTCACCAAACTCTAACCGATTAGGCAGCCGTAAGCATATATAGTGGGTTTTCTCCCGACTTCGACAATTATCATCAAAAATTATTTTCTGTTTCTTTTCACACATTTAAAAAATAAAAGTTAACCCTTGTTCTTCCTGGACATGTTAACTATCTCCTAGACAAATTACATCACGATCGGTTCTGTAGTTTAGTCGTGTTCAGGTAGCAAATAGAACACTTTTTCGCATTTCGCATTTATATACTCGTATTAGTATGGATTTGGTGACCCATTTGGAGGTCCCTTCGAGAAGGTGGGCAGTGGCGGACAGCTCCCCTAGGTACGCTAGATTACTAATGTAGAAATAAATTAAAAAATGTACTGCGTGTGTGCGTTTTGTTTGTGTGTTCGTGTTAGTGTGTGTGTATGCAGAAAAGAAGAGCTTCAGAAGGCGCAGCTATGGATCGGGCGCAAGGCGTCCCTCCAAAGCGAAGCCATGCGTCAAACGTTCGTCGCAGACTCGCACCCCCTTCTCCTTTCTCCCACTGTTCATTCCCCTTGAGCTCTCGTCTACGATCGTCTACATTCGTCTCTGTCCATTTCTTCCAACCACCCACCAGACTCACTTTCAAATATCTTCATTTATTGTATCAAAACGATTTTGCTTGAATAGTTTGTCGTCGTATTCCAGTACATATACATTCCAGAAAAAATATATTTCATATACTTTACCACGTAGATTAAACATCATCTCCAATTTCATAACTGAACTGCCTCTTTACTGAAAAGAAAATGATTAACAAAACGAGCACAATGATAATATTAATAGAGAAGTGTTATTTATCAAAGTAGTCTTATATAACCACATAGAACAGCTTATACGAATATAGCAATATATATTATTCGAATATATTAAAGGATTTTCCAAGATCTTTTTCAATATATTTCAAAATAAGTCCGGTATTTCAAAAGATACAAGCAAAATATGTAGTGATTTTAATATACACAGAACAAAAAAATGTTTCTCTCCGAAAAAATATCTGAACGAAATTTTTATATCCACAAAAATATTTTGTACGACAGAAGAGAATAGGTATTGACATCCAGAAGTTTCTGAAAATAAAACATAATTCTTTCCCACAGTAAATCCTATCCTCAAATTTTTTCTTGTACATACATTTATTGAAGTGATGGGGACCAATAAGTTAGTAAATTCCCTCCAAGGTCTCTATGTCTTGTCACTATTGGCATCGTAAAAACACATGTAAGTAAATACTGTTAACTCTAATTTGTTGATGTAGCGGTTTTTGTTTAGATACTGCATTTTGCAAGCATGGAACATAAGAGAACTAGAAAACATAGCTTGAAAAAATATTTTGAGACGACGGACGTTGACGTTTACAAAAACGTTGAAACGTGAAGTTATGTAGACGGCGTGGATGAAACCCAAGTACAAATTATAGTTCACGGGAATACTGCTTGCAACAAAAGCAAGTCTACACTAGATCAGGACAAAAAATGAAACTCTTATCAGAATAAGATAAATTATTCCCTCTTAAAATATCACACCATTTAAAATAGTAAAAATAGGTTGTAACTTTTTCTTAAGTAGCTATTCGGTCGTACGCATTACAAAAACGTAAAATAATGGAGAGATAATTACAGATTTCTCCATGCATACCCTAATTGGTAAACTCTCTCTTTAAATTTATTCCAAAAGTCAGAAAGATAAACCAATTTTATGAATTACAAGAACTTACAAAAAGAACGCAAAAATACATTCTTAACACTGTAATATTTCTATTAGTTTGTATAAATCTACAATCAAATTAAAGAGCACTTTTTCAAGCAATTATTTTTCTGTGATACTCAAACAATTTTCACAGGAGACAGTTTTCCCCCACTCACTGTCCAGTAAAAAAATCAAGATAAAAAGCAAATTAAGTGCCAGCACCCTTATTACATGAGGGAAACGCTAATTGGTGCCATATGCAGTCACCGAAACTGGGAAGAGCATATCCATTCACCCGCCCCAACATTTTCTAGCATCTGCTGGCGAAATGTTCTGTGCTCCCCAAGTGAGGGCTTGGTGGCAAATTGTTTTATTGCCTTATGAGGGCGCGCATCTGGAGGGAGAGACCATACTTCGGATGTCAAAAACAGGAATAACTATGTGGGAAAGTAGTATCCGCAGCTGTCTCTTCACTCTGCACGGGTATTTTTACAAACAAAAGTAAACTGTAGATTTTTTTAAAGAAAACCCCAAAAGTTTTAAGTACACTTCCATAACTATGTTTAAGGATGGAAGAAAAACTAGGAAGATTCTAGGAGGATGTTGGCAGACAATAGTAGAAAAGTCCTAGAAGGACAAATGATAGGAATTGCAATAAATAAGTGTTTATGCAATGCTACTCATATTGAATCACCTGAACATATACAATTTGAATGAAAGCTTCATGATGATGGAGCGAGGAGATTTTATAACTTTAATGAAGAGAAATGGAATATTTGAAGGGGTAGATATTGATCGCGATAAAAGAAAGATTTAAGTATTTTAGGACGTATTCTTCAAACTTGTTGGCAATGAGAGATGCGATGAAGGTAAATTAATGAACCAGAGAGTGAGAAATGTACAATAGATTTAAACACCCGGGTAATGATAGAGTTTGGTACCGGGATACGCAGTGACAAAAATAAGTGAAAAAAACTGATGTTCTATTGTACACATTTTGTGAACAATTTCTTAAATTAACAAGAAGCAATAACGTCTAGTTACGTTCATTCTCACGAACTACATACTCATTGCGTGGTTAACAGAGTTTGCAAAATTCATCCGAGACAAAAATGATACTCAACTAGTCTTGAAGAGGAACGATAGGAAGAGGAATGTTGTGTATGTTTGAATTTTAGAAGGTTTGAATGGTATAAAGATCAATATAGTTCAATGGGAGCGCTGTGAAATCGTCTGAAAAGATCAAGACCAGCCAATATGATATTTTAAACTTTTCTGGAAATGGCAACTCATAGAGCGTAGGAGTCGCCTAAGTAAAGCGGGTTGGTAGAGAGGTTATTTCTGTGAAGTTATAATAATAATAATAATAAATTTATTATATAAAAAACCGTTACAAAATTCTTATGACCACGTGGAGGACTTTTAACTAATTCACTCTCTGAAAACAAGCAAGGGAACATCCCAACAAATCCGATCGAGGGCCATAAGGCAGAGATGGATTGAAAAGATTATAAAAAATAGCTACAAATACAATAGAAATCAAACAAATTTGTATTTGTAATAAAAAAGCAAAAAGGATGTGAGATAACTTTCGGTCAGGTGAAAATGACGACGAGCCAGGAATCGAACCCGGGATCTGTCACGCCACGGGTCGCCCATTGTTTACAAATCGTAACTATTAAAATAACTCTAATTAATACAATGGATTAATTATTGAGATTAATTAAGATTATTAATTGATATTAATTATTACAATGGACCGCTGCCCCTATGCAAGAAACTAGAGAGAGTGTATATATAAATCCGCCGCAACCGTAAAGGAAAACCGGAGAAATACCCGGACCAGGATGGAGCTACAGAATTAATGTACACAACAGTGCCAAGGTTGCAAAAGGGAAGAGACCAAATCCACGGATGACTTTAAATTAGCACTAAATTAATGTATTACTGTCTTTCTTCATTTTCCTGATTTTCGGGAAGTACTACTGCGCAAGCATTGCACTTTATTGTTGGAAAATCTCATTCTAAATTGAAGTGCTTTGCTTCATTTTTTTATTTATTTTGCCTGCGGAACTGTTCGATTCACTTTCTTTCCTTGGGTGATAAGTTTTCAAATATTTATTAGTTTGTAGGATCTACTATTATTGTTATGACTGTTTTCATTTACTCCTTTGGGAGTGCACTAGAAACAGACAAATACGTATGTCATTGTTCCACGCGAGTTCTGAGAGATTGAATGGAACATCATTTCTCTACTATTCGGGTATGACAAATGTTAGCCGGATGAAACTACAATAATCAAATAGTAACAATAAACAAGAGTTAGTATGACAACAAACAACCTTTTATACACAATGCAAATATTACCCGTTCATATCATATAATAGGATCAACAAAACGAAATAAATCATATTAAAAACTCTTTCTCTTTTGGAAAGGACTAATTCGAAGTACAACTATTGATCTTCATCTGAGGAACTCTAAGATGAAGATAACATTTGCAATAAACTCAGAGCATTTATCACGGATGCGTCACAGGTCTACTTCACCTCAACGACGCCAAGTGCAGTCCCTCCTCTAAGAAAATATTCCGAGTAAGTCCGCTTGCTCTCAGTGCACACTGCACTGGTGCAACTTCTCTGTCAAATGGAACAACATTTTTGCACTCGGGTGCACCAGTGTACACCCAAAGTAACAAATGAAAAAAAAAATTATAAGTATTTTCTCAATAATATACACCTATTACAAGTAATTATTAATTAATCAGTTAATTTAAGTTTACTAATGTATATGCATATGTATTTAAATTATTTTAAATATAGTGAAGCGAAAATCTAAAGAAGTATATCGAAGAATAAAGGAGGAAGTCTCTTCCATGTATACGACATTGGAAAAAGAACACCGTGACTTATTTTATGTTGCCAAAGTGAATATATTTTAGACATTTAGCTTTTTCATGATACGTCTACCGAATATGACTAACATTTTAATAGATAAGAATTATTTAAATAAAAGGGATTATTTCAAATCGATGCGAGTGAACTGTAAACTCAGCTAGTATATTATAAACATTTCCATAAATTTTGGAATATATATTTTATGGGTTTTAATCGTAGAATTCCCCAGGACGTTCACGAGTACGTGGGATTTCGTGAGGCGAGTTGGGAGTTTCCATCTATGAAGCACTGCGGAGCTTTAATCGAGATGTGGCGTTCCCCTCCCTTCCCCCTCCCCGCGCTCTTCCCCTTCCCACACCCACACTACCACAAGGCATCGATGCTCGTCTGTCGCTTACTGCACTCTGATGAAGACAAATGCCGTTCGCCGACACACGCCCTCTACGCCTCTCTTGTCTTTTCCAATTAACACTGAACTTCTAAAAAAAATACGAGCCCCGAAGTGCCGTCGATCATTCAGGATATCCCAATATCGCGGAATAATTGGAAAAGATTTATTTTACTCAAGGGATAAAACAGAACAAATTTTGTACAAGAGATTTTAGGCAAAAATAAGAATCTGGATCGATAAAAAGGTATTATTACATTACATCTGAAATCATAGATGAAATATAAAATCGGAAGTATGGATACTACATTATAAGTAAAATATGTTGGTTTTTATTTTCGAGAATTCAATCAAAATTTATTTCTCAAACAAGGTTCAATAATAGATTATTACCCAAGAATCGTGTTATAAATTTAATTGCTTCACTGACCAATTCAGGGATGTCATAAATCATAAAATCCTGCGGCGCGATTTTAATTTATAAAAACAATGTAGCAATTTGTAACGAAATATAGAAAAAGGAGTACAAACAGCATAAATACATGACATGGCTTACACATTATGTGCAAATCATTTAGTTCTTGTTCAAATAAATCCGCATATAATGTGGAGAAAACTTTTTAGGGATTTCTAGTCTTCATCTTGTCTTGCAGCTGAACTCCCTCGAATGTCGCGACCCAGTTCAAGGAAGTTATTTCCGACCAAATGAATGTTACTAAGAACAAGAGACGTTGGAATCTATAAAGGACAAAGAAAAGACATCTGTGAAAGCAAAGTTCTTTATAGTTCATTGCAATTGTCTTCTCTAATAAGAATTCCCAAGAACATATTAAGGGAAGCAAAGATCTTGAAGAAATTAGCTCTTTCAAGACTACAAAGTTTACGCATGAGAGGTTCTAATTTTAAGGAAATCGTATACGGCTGATCTTAAAAAAGTTAAATAGAGAAAAAAACTATAGCTTTTCTAAGCTCCTATTCGTCTCACACATTTCAATTTTGTCCGAAGGGCTTCGTTACCTTCACACTCTCCTGTCCATTCTACCGATGAGGAGCAAAGGGTATTAACACGCAGCTGTATTGATGCTAGTCAAGAGTATTGTTGATCAAAATATTGAGTGTTCAGTCTATAAGACTTTTATTGTTAGTTGAGGACAGTGGTGTCATGGTGCCGCAACGCGCCGGACCGCCGTTTGCCGTTGGTTTTCGGAATATGTTTTTTTTCTATTTCTATATCTACATAAGAGTTTATTTTATGCGACGTAAAAAGACAATGAATTTGAGAAACAAATTTCAAGTTGAATACAGCAAGAGACATGGGCCACACGTGAGGAGTGAGAGGAGTGTTTTTATTTCAATGCCCTTTGATTTTGGCATGCGCTCTGCAAAATAGTGAAAATTGTACGCTACGTTTTCTCACAACTACCAACACAAAAATGTGTCAGTTTTAAGGATTCCAATATTACTTAAACATAGACACTGATTATATTTCGAGAGTCATGTCAAATATAACTTGTGACGAATATTCACAATCAAAAAAGTATAAGGTTAGAAAAAATACAAGCAAAAAAATAAATATATCTCTTTTTAGGTTAGAAATGAAGTTCTAATACCGAAAATCGACTCCAAAAGACGTTAAAATATACAAATTAGCATATCATATCGTCGTTTCGGTACTCCAAAATTCGCCATGACACCCCTGGTTGAGGATATTCATATTTCATAAACAATTACATACGACTTGTAGCGAATTTAATGGTACTTCAGAAAAAGGAATGACAATTGTTTAGGGGCGTG
>NNCF01129845.1:348723-447030 GCA_002313205.1 Laupala kohalensis | reverse complement strand
GAAAGTGCTGAGTTCGATTCTCGGTTCCGTCTTCCATTTTCATTCAACATATAATTAATTCCTTTTTGTTACATCATTGAACTCAGGATCTTCTCTCTTTTTGTATTGCGTAAAAACAGTGAACACTTTCCCTCAACAAAAACTAACTTTTTTTTCCTCAAGGGTAACAAGAAAACTGCACATAACCATAAAGTTCAACCTAGAACTTTTTTTTCTGAATCCAAATGCTAAAAATGTAATATAAGTAAAATGTCGCAAGAAATAGAGCACTTTTTCAATTTGCAGACCTTCCTTTCAATTCACAAACATCCTGTAGTAATGCCAACAAACAGTGTAGAACATTTACGAGCAAGAAAAGCTGCTTTTATTAAATCCATAATGAAGTCCAAGATTAATAATAATGAGTGTGAAAAAAAATTATTCTATAATATTCTTTCACATCCCAACTGGCTTTTATTTATTTCGAATTGTAAAAAATCGTTTGTAGCTCGACAGGGACCAACGCTAGAGAGCACAACTGCAAAATTTCGAAGCTCTAAATCTTAAGACCTCCGCGCTGGGTGAAAAAACATCAAAATACATTTTTCATTCAATAAAATATATCTCAATCGATTAAATTTACAATATAATAATGAAAATCTCCAAAACAATGTAGGTTTTCTTCAAATGTTTGATTTTAATTCATCGGTTATATTCCAGTAATAAATCTATCCGTATTTGTCCATAGTTCATTATAACACATGCGAGATCTTTCTGGTTCACAGGGGATAAAACATGATTTTTTATTCGCATCCATCCTTGATAGTCGGAAAGTGAGCAAGGGGTACTCGAGATTTCTCTGCGTTCAAACATGTAGCGCTTCGTTAAGAGAGCATCAAATAGTGGACAATTTAGTGGGGTATTGAGCGGTGCAAAGGGGGTGTCCGTATTCCGCCTTTCGGGAGCAGCGTTCACCCGCGTGGCGTCGAGGGCGATTAAGCGCCTCAAGCGTCATTACAGCCAATCACCTGGGGTGGTCGACACAAAGAGCGTTGCACCGAGGGTGGAGCCACTGTTGGAGGTGAGGGAGGTGATATTGACGGCAGCACAAAGCGACGGACTCGAGAGTCACTGGACGAGATAGCAGTGTAGTAGTGGCATAGGGATATTAGCGCCTTAGTACGTAGGGGTGTTTATGAGATATTAATTAATTTATATGTCTTATGCTAAGGTTCACGCCATCAGGTCTGCTTCGCCCTAACCGTAACTTGGGTGAGGGTGTTGGGTTTTGGGGAGAGTTATGGTACCGTAATGACATATGTATGAAGTAGGTGAGGGAAACCCCACTTAAAAACTGCACCTGCTTCGAAGGAAAGATGCTGCGTTCATAGGACCAATCGGACCGATAATGATGAGGAGTAATTTAGAGAAACCCCACTTGAAAACCTCACCCAGTTCGTTGAGCGGCAAATTGAACGTGCTCCCTCCCACTCTCCTCAGTATGTTTGGAGGAATGACACTACTACCGGGTCAATGATTTTAGTTAGTTAATGACATATCTCATGTACAGGTTGTTCAGGCAATAAGACCTGCTCTTCCACATAACCTCATGAAGTGGACGAAGATCTGTGAAAGTGAGACGTTGTGTTACTGATGTGGGGTACCGAACGAACATAGGTGTGAAATGGACAATAGGAAACCTCAGCCGAAAATCTCAACCAGTTTGGCCAAGCCCTCTTCTGCTCAAGAATATAGTTGTTAGCCTTAATCCCGCTCAATACATGGAATATACAACTTTCTACACATTCTTCCCCAAAACAGGTTTTCTCCCCAGCAAGAGATATATGCAAATATAATATTGCAGTTTGTGTTAGTTTTCACGTTTTAGAATTAAAATGGGAAACATACACACGGATAACATTAATAAAAATGGGAAATTATTTCATCCAAGCATAACGTGTGAATTCATGAATTATATTTTTTATCTACAATACAGTGTAGGAAAGAAATTTTGTGCAAGTCAATTTGAGGGGTGATACAAAAAAGTGACATATTTCAGATACTTAAGAAAATACTATAAAGTTTTTCCCTGTGTTTGTGAGTATTTTACTACGTACGTTTAATCACAAACTTGTTCAAACTTCTCCAGCATTTCACATCTTATAGAATATAAATTGAAACTTTGGAAAATTAGAAACATTATAAACGGTAAAACACGACATTCCATCCTGGCAATGACGACCATTTCGTGCTGCTTGGTGTAAAGCGGGTGCATCTTCGTATACAATATTACGAAGATGGAAGAAACAATAAAGATAAAGAGAGAAAGAGGCCCTAAATCTGTAGAGTAAGGTGCTGCAGGTGGACAGAGGGAAGTTCTAATCTAAAAACTATTTTACTTACTCATAAAAGCGAGAGAATGTATTCCTGAAGGTAGTAAAATTTTCGGTGAATGATAATAAGTTTAACCGCTAATTGAAAGTAAGACGGAAATGTAATCCCACACAACAAAAAATGACTCTCCAGTGTGCCCCATTTTTTACAATGTTCCGTGTCATGGTATAAGCTCGTGAGGATGGCACTCCACTGTTATATTCCCATGTTCTCATTTCCCGAAATATGATAACAAACGGATTAGATAGTTATTTTCTTTTGAGACCCATACGCTTCTACTCTAAAAGTACAATTTCCCTATAGAACTCGAATTCTCAATTACAGACATAATGTGTAATTATTTTTTAGACGAAACGAAACGTTGTTATTAACATAAAGGAAACTTATATCTACGAAAATAATGATGCGTCTAATAATAAAATATTTGTATCCTACTAATCTGTTGCACATCACACTACAAAACTTAATATTTATGTGTACGTCGTGGCGCTCTGTTCTTCATTTTATAAAAAATACGGTACTGAAAAAATTAAATGATTATTTCATACTGTAAACAATTTCTCGAGTATCCAATAATTGACTGAAAAACCAATAATAATTTTCATGACAAAAGTGAACCGTAAACTTTTTCTTCAGACAAACGCTATTCTCCTCAGTGGTATCTCATTTAACTGAATATAGTGAAATATTTTACTAATAACTTTTCAAACCGTGAATTAGATTTATTACCCACAAGTGCCACAGGAATATCAGTTCATGTATTAACATTGTTTCTGACGGTAAGAGGGGTTGTACCTTGTTACATGGAAAGACGGATTCAAGATCCATTCTCTAATACGGATCCAGTCGCGCCAAGTTGGCACTAATGGCTCATAATGCATACTCCAACCAATTCACCCAAGGCTATTACATTATGTTATGGGATTATACGCATTAGAAGGGGAGCGTAGATAATTAACGAGTTTCTCTCGAATACTGAGAGTTTCTCCATAACATCCACAAGCGCTCCTTTGAAACGGAGGGAAATATTTGTTTTGTGCTGAAAATCTTCTCATTAAAAAAATATTTTGATTACCTTATCTCTCCAATTTCTTTGCACCCATCACAAAATTCACCACCAAAATATATTTTGAAATTTAATATTTTTCTCTTACGGTACAAATTTATGAAAGAGCTAACTTCGCTCATAAATCTTTACATGGACCTTTGCTATGTTGCAATTCCACAATATTTTCACTACCACTAAGATAAAAGGTAACATTTATATTCATACTTATCGTTACAAAAACGGTAGTAGCTCATTCATCAATATGAATTACCGACAGCCGTGGCGTAGTGGTAGCTAAGCTTTCTCTTACCGACTCCAGACCTATGACAGTTCGGTACCTTACATTCCCCGGCAGCACAACATCGTTCCCACCCCAAATTTCAGAGTTAGGTGGAAGAGAAGGTCTAATGGCTAAACCTCGCCGAATCACGAAAGTAAGACAAGACAGAAGAATCTTCCATACAATCTACGTTCCAACCTTGTAGAATATGCACAACCTCTAGATTTCTCCTTCATATGAGGACAAGCACGCCATCAGAATAATAATAATAATAATAAATTTACTGTCAAAAAAGCAGTCACAAACTGTGTATGACCCCGTGAAGGATAATAAACTAATTTACTCTCCGGAAGCAAGGGACCATACCATCAATTCCTTAGTCGCTGTAAGGTAGAGGCGAATTTAATATTTCAGCACATTCCTAAGATAAGAATAAAAATAGTTGGATACGTGATATTATATCACGTATCACATCGTTGAATAATTTTACAGATTCTGATATAAAAGCAACAAGACTTGAAATTAAATTTTAAGTGCAATTAAATTAAAATCAAATGCTATAACAATCCTTAATAAGGTTCTGAATTAAAAGTTTGAAAATTCCATAGTATCAGTGACAGGAATAACACTTTCTAGAGAAAGATGGATCAATTGAAAAAAAAATATTTCTTCGTGATGCGGTCACTTAATTTCCCTTTCACAGTCTACTTTCCTTACATATTTTCTCCACTCTTGTTTAACTCAATTGACTGACTTTTCTAAGCCTTACTCATATACACATATGTGCGTGTTTCTGATTTTTGGTTTCTCCAGTTTTTATCTGCACTTTCTCAAGTTCTGTCGGTCATCTTCCGATTTATTTTAAATGATGTACTCTGCAACTGTGTCACAACACCATTTTTTACGATTAATGAGCATTCACAAACGTTAGTCTTCATTATTTGAGATTCAAGTTACGTTGACTCCAAATTATATTACCCAACCAATTGTATGTTATAATAATATCAAGTGATATTCATGAGCTCGTAAAATAAAAACTCGTCATCTTCAAGGAAAAGTTTCAGCAATTAGATGCGAGTGTGTAATCGGAACGCTTTCTTGAACGCGTGGTTCCTGGGAGAGGTGTGTCTTTTGAAGGCGCGACCTCGATTTCTCGAATTACAAATCGCCACTTGTAAATAACCTCCATTTCATTTTCTACTAAATTTGCACTTGAAATAAGTCATCTTCGCATAACATTTTGCGGATGAAGAATATCCTAATATTACAATGCAAAAAGTGTTCATAAATTCATGTATCTAGTATGTATACACTCGATAAGTGTCTATTTGTAAACAAATAATGTTGTTATTATAAATATTATTATCGTCTTTTTTTTCTCTCATGTACAAGTACGTCGTCTGTACAAAGTACAGTTCTGGAAACTGAAAATTTCTGATCTCGAGATATTGATGTTTCGAAATGTTTGATTCGCATTTTCAGTCGTGTCTGCTAGTATTCCATGGATTTTTATATTTTAAATTATTACTCATTTTATCTGAAGAGTACTTCATATAGATTTTTTCAAATGCATATTCGCTTTTCCTGTTGAATTTGTGTTTAGACATTGTAATTAATATTTAATATATCTACATTTGTGGTATTTCGCTTCAAATTTCGCTATAAACGCAGAAAATTAATTTACCTTTGACGCCCTAAACCATTAGAATATTGTTTCAACGAAAGAAATGAGAACGATGAAAATAATCGGGGAAACTGAAAACAGACAGCAAATATGAAAATGAACCACGAACACAAATTAGCCTAGGAAATGACAAAATGTCTCAGAATGAACTCCAACAAATTATATTAAACTAGTAGACCAAAAAAGGTTTTAGATATTCTTCTTGCATGTACATTGAGAGAACGGGTTTGGATATGTGACTCAAATTCATAGGATGAAAAGATTATTCCAAACATTTTTATGTTAAATCCCAACATTTGGATCCAATGACAGGGAACTATCATCTATAGTGTTTTCTCAGTGAAGTCCATTTCGTTCTCCGGTGGGGGAGGAACTTCGGTACAACGTTATCTTTCGAGTTCGTCGTATTGTGTCCTTAAGTTGCGAACGATGGATGTTGTGTTAGTCCATAAATTTGTCATACCTACATTAAGCATTTATAAGAAAGTGCGAATATGTTCAATAAAAAATAATAAATTTATTTTTATTATTATTAGAGGGATTAGTTTAAGTATGTGATGCAAAATATTGTTTTGCGCCAAGTTTTTAAATCGATCCATCTTAGTTACAACGTACGAAATTTTTAACGTAAAAGTGGTATTTTGAGACAAAATTAATAGGAACTCCATACATATACATCCATACAACAAAATGTATAACTCCACATGCTCGTTCCTTCATATTTGTGGACGCACATTCCATCAGAAAAAAATGTAAAGTAAAAATCCATTAAACAGTAATGTTAAAAACGGAAATGCAACAAAAGCATTTGCAAATAAATTAAAAGTCTGAACTTGTCTCTCCGGGACAAACCGCGTCTTAGTCGATACAACTACCAATGTTTCGGCCATCACGATGTGACCTTCTTCAGGCCAATGTCAGAGTCGTACAGACCTAAGTCGCTAACATACTCTACTGGGCATGATGGCTGAAACATTGGTAGTTGTATCTACTAAGACGCGGTTTGTCCCGGACAGACAAGTTCATACTGACTCCGGCCGCGGAAGCCACCGTTTATATTTATAAATTAAAAGTCTTCAGTGTCATTAATCAAAATTAAATGTAACAAGAAAATTTAGAAATGTGTTTACATTTTATTATACTAATTATTAAAGAATGAAAATGAAGTAAAACATAAATGTAATTCATACTATAGTTTTAAAAATTGTTAACTATGAAATTTAAATACTATATTAATTGCTGGTATGGTTCAGGTAGCCAAAATAGTATTGCAGAAATTCCTGCTAGGTTCCATTAATTTATATTTTCCATCACGGATCATACGCGGTCAAGGATGGTAATATAGGGGAAAGAGGATGGACGAAGTACATAGAATAGACCAATTCGTCTTCTTCGTAATACATCCCCATTCCGTATGTCCATAATTCTACTAACATTTCAAGCGTGAATCAGACGACATCAGACGTTGCCGCCGAAATGATAATACTCTGTAACCGAGATCTACCCATACGGTCTTCACTATCGGAATTTGCGCCGTGGCGTGGTGGCTGCGCCTTTGCTTCCCACAAACTGCTGAGTTGAAGAGCGCGGTTTCGATTCTCCTTTCGACCGAACTGAGTGAGATTTTCAGCTGGGTTTTTACCTGTCCCACACCAAACGAATGTTGGTTCGGTACCGCAGTTTCCTCAGCAACCCAGTATTTCCCATACCCAATTCCTTCGTCCAAATCACGTGCTTAGGTGGAAGAGCAGGCTCGATGACCAGAACCTCGCCACATACTAAAACTAGTGGTGCAAAACCATTGCACATACTTACTCATATACGTTTTTCCGTCTGCAGTATACAGTGAGAAACATTCTATAGTGTAAGGGTCATTTCTGACGTGTGATCCTCTATATTTTGGTAGTCTTCCAGTGCTCTATTCATGTTCAAAGACGCTAGATGAACTTATTACCGTATTTTACTTGAAGTTAAAAAGTAAAAATAATATTCAGAATATTATTTCAAAACATATAGCGACATATAAGTCTTATAAATATCGTAAAAGTGTTATGTAAATGTAATTTCGTTGTATACAGAAATTGATGTATTTTTGTATCTGCATTGCGTTTGCTGTCCTCCTATGTATTTTACCATTATCACATCTTTCATTTCAGTTTACGAAAAGTGTATTCACGTCTGCTTGGTCCATTTACACTGTTAAATATTCATGATTCTTGAAACAGTAAAATAATGTGTAAATGTAGCAGACATAAATTATTATGCTGCGTCTATACCAAACTTTTTACATAGTACAATACTTTTTATATAGTACGTATGTGAGAAAGTAATGAAGACATTAAAAAATCGTAGATATTTTCCTGGCTCTTCACATGGCGTTGCGTATTTGTTTATTTGCCATATTTGCCCAGACACAACCAAGTGTAGATGAGCTCTTTGTCTGTATTCGATGTATTTTCTGTGATGTGGAAAATACGCGAACACCCGTATCAGATCTCTTCTCGGTTTTTAGTCGGACATCAAACGACTCAAATAAGGCAAATATTTTCGTGAACCGTCCACACTTGAGTTTGCTGTATTTCGCTCAGTAGCGCGCTCGTAATCGAGATTCATTGATATTCTGGTTCTTTAACCCATATTTTGACTTTTTATTCTATAAATTCTTTAATATGGACTGGAATATTCCTATGGGATGGAATAACGAAAAAGTATAAAGATTTATTGAATTATATCAAGTACATCTTGTTCATCATTGGTATAAGAAAACATATTTGGTATGATTGAGTTATTTGCTTGTTCGGACCATGTATGCGATATTTGTGAATACGTCAAATATTTTGCTAAATACAGCGAATACGCTACACAAATACCCCAACGCCAGGTGAAGTACCAGCATTACAATCACAACATTGAAGATTCAGTTGACGCACTATCAAGTATCATTCCTCACAACCCGTGTCCGGCTGGTAGTTCCGTCCAAATACGGCGCTTGGCACTCGGACGTCTCACTCACTCACTCACTCCTCTCGCCAGACCTGTCTCCCCGTCGCAGCCGCGTCAGTCGGGACCGACCCCTTTTCCCCTCCTTCCACAGTTGCAGGTTTTTGTCCTAAGAGCGAGCGCTATTAACGACCAAGACTCAGCTTCCTGCTCTGCGCGTCGCAGGTCGTGAACCCCGGACGACGACGATGCGGCGGCGCGCGGTTAGCGCTCCCAGTAGACACGTTCATCAATATGCATCAAACACCCTTCTTGCGCCACTGCGACATGAATACATCAGGCAGCGGGTCGCTTGTCTCTGACTCATACGAGATTCATACGCCCCAATATCGATTATTTAAGATGCATTAGAATGGCGGCAATACTCGACCTCTGCGAATATGGGGCGTCGATCGCGGACCTCTCTTCTTTATAACGTCAATTTCATATCAAGTATTTATCATTTTCAGAATTAATACAAAAAATATATTTTCTGAATTGATTAAAAAGTCAAACTAAGAGGAGGAGATATGACCAGCATCATGCTCCGACAGGATAGACCCTGGTACTCGCTTTATAGCAGGCAGAGCGGACCTGGGAGTCAGTCTGGATGTCAAGGTGTGATGAAAAATCCCCACCTCGCCGGGGATCTCTGAATTGATTATAATAATAAAAATACACTTCGTCGTCTTCAATACTAAATTGTTATAGAGTACGGTTTAAATAGATAACTTTCAATAAACAATTACATCTAAAATTGATAATAATAAATATAAACAGCACAATCAATGACTTGTATCGAACATCTGATGATGACCTGCAACTGAGGTCTAAACATTATGATCTAATTTGTTTTGTTTTTTGACTAAATTTCTGTTGAATATATTGGGTATGTTTATTTTTATCATTATTAACTGTTTTAACTGACGTCATTATGAGAAATTAGTCTAAAGTTCACGAAGTGAATTTTCGTTAAATTTTCCAGAATTAGAAAAATGTGAAGATATGTAGGGTGACAATTTGATTCATCGAATACAACACACAAAAATAGTTCTTTAAAAATTGCTTATAAATTTGCTACATAAACAAAATTTGTAATTTCTAATAAATATATAAGGACATACAATATCCTGCAAAAAAAAATTTGTGTATATTTTACCCTTTTCCAGTTGGTTACTTGAAATGATTACTTGGACCACAGTAAAAGATCATATGTACTGAGATGCAAAGAAGAGAATAGAAAGAAAAATATTTTTTTTAACTTCTACAGTTTTCAAAAAACATTTCAATTCCATTACTTGATGTAAGATTTAAAAAATGTATTCCAAGACAACTTGATACCAGAAAATTTGCCATTGTAAAATACGATTTCAATGCACACAAGTTCATATGTTGATATGTGGGTAAGAAGAGTATTGAAGTTGAAATCATAGACTACCTGGTCATGAGTAAAGAATTTGGAACATGTACAGTGAAAGTGGAGAGAGGTAAAATTCATTAAATATTATTTGTTTATAAGTATAGAAAGAATATATGCTGAAATAGTCTAAAATGTTTCCTTAATGAATTTGATTTCATTCTGCTTACACGTGGGATAACTATTCATTCTGTTAATGTAAGTTTTCCAGTCACCAATGTTGTTGCATTTTTACATCAAACCGAAGAATAATAAATCATGTCGTTTCAAAACACTAGAATTTTGAAATTTTTCGCAAAAATTGCTCTAACTGCAGCAGTTTAGGTTTGTTTTTCTAATTTCAACTAAATAAACATTCAATTTCCTTTACTGAAGAACAACCTCGACATAAATTTCCAGAATATTTTACATATTATTTTTTAATTTTTACCATCGGTACAGTAACAACTACCGTTCGAGATTGATTTATGGAGAGGCGTAAGAATACAGCTACTTATTACAAATTTTCGCAAAGAGTTGTATAATATTCAAACAGTTTTTGCAACAAGGAACATTTTAATAGTCATTAAATACTTCAGGAGAAAAACCAACTAAACCAGAATCACTGACGACAGTTCATATAAAAATACAGTTTGAAATATTAGAAAAAGACAAGATTTGTTTACGGAATTTCTTTCCACGCGGGTAAAGAGCAAGAATTAATACCACAATGTATGTTTGCCGTTTACAAATAACGTCAACCTCTTTCAATCCGAATATATGCCCCAAATATTGCTACCATCATCAATGAATTTTCACGAAAAAGCAACGAATGATAACAATTCCAACTTTTTTCTCAGCAGGTCCATGACACCGTTCATAGAAATATTCTCGAAATTTTAAGATTATTCTCGTAACCGGTATTTGCAAAAAAGCAGAACGTTATTCATATGAAGTTGAATTAATTGTTAATTTATGTGCGTTAGCAAAATCGTGAAAGGGTGTGTATCAAGTATAATTTACAGTGGCTGAAGAATTTTTATCATAACTTTTAAAAGAAAAATTTTAAGGATTTTTTTTACTTTTAAAGAATTTCGTATTTCCAACGAAGTATCAGATTCCACTTTTCATCATTACAACTTTGTCTATAATTCGTAAATGAAAAACTGAATAAAGTAGATTTACCATCGTTGTAACGTCTCTACTGTAGAGTAAGTTTCGGAACATGTACTCTTGTCATGAGAATGTTGTGAACATGATCCATTCTAAATGGCAGGTGCAGACTGTGATGCAGCAAATGCGAGAGGGGTCAGTCATGAGGAAACATTAAGAGAAAATATAAAATACAACAAATAAATTTATTAGTTCTACAAATATTTCTGGATATTTCGAAACACATTAGATTGTCTTTGGACATTTTGCTGATATCATAGAAAGAAAGAGCCAACAAATGAAAAAATGTTAATAGCGTGTCAAGGACATTAATTTTTTACTTATACTTGAGATCAATGTATCTAATTATAATAAATCAACAAAGTCAATAATTGTTCACAAATGATAAGTATATTTAATGGGGTTTTAGGACTCGCCAACGTCAAGATCCAAGTATTAGTATTTGCAAATATATTAGAAATTATTTTAAATCTGATGACTGCTTCTTTATTTTTTACGTATATAAGATTTTGATAAAAAATAGGCTGTTATTAATGTTTATGAGGTCTGAACAATTTTTTTTAAATTTCAGTGCTGCCACTTGTACTTCTAGTTCGGCCCCGCGTGATCGTTTGGAAATCTAGTCACTACATTCCATATGTAGGTATTACTTTGAAGCGACTTAGAAAATATAGCTAGGTTCCACCATAGTCCTTATTCTCAGCATAGAATTCTTTTCTCATCCTCCATCGCTTCACACAAACGCTGGCACCTGCTGTGCTTCAAGCAACCAGCGCTCGTTGCCCGTCTTTTGTCTCTCAACGCCACCTTACGCCTGGCAGAGTGCCTCGCATCTGTTTTAGAGTCACACTCCTATACATGCGGATATCCTTGTACCGACCGTACTTGGGTTTGACTTGCAAGGTTGGATAAGTCCTCACAAATATGCAATTTTGGAATCGTCTGGAATTGCAGCTTCTAACTTATTGATCCTTGGGAATCCGCGAATTATTAATCTCCAATTTCTACTTATCTTAATAGCTACGATTTTTTTGGAAATAATAAATGGATTTGTTCAATAACTTCGTATAAAATTTTGAACCCATCACTATTTTTGAGCCTTGATTGGAATTGATCGGATGGTTTCCTTGCTTGTTTTCGGAGAGTAAATTAGTTTATTGTCTACCACGTGGTCATAAGTAGTTAAATGTTTTCTTTTTTACAATAAAATGTACTTTTTTATATACACTGATCACCCGAATTTTTTACGTGATTTTACACGTAATTCACAATGTAGAACTACGGACGTCTGTGAATTTTTTTTAGTTTTGTTTCACAGTTGGTCGGAAGAAGTATCTTTCACAAATAGGATTCAAAACGAATCCCATTTATTCTGGTCCAGCTGTACATTACGTTATATACTGAAAGCGATGTATCTACAATGGATCATTATGCCCATATATAATCTTAAATATCCATATCATCGTAACAGGAACGAGAATGGATGTACTAGAACTTGAAGAACTGGGATATGTGCTTTCCTCTTTCAATTATTTTATGCATTCAAAAGAGCAGTAAATATACGTATGGAGAAAATACAATAGATTATTCACTTGAAATATTANATTCAAAAGAGCAGTAAATATACGTATGGAGAAAATACAATAGATTATTCACTTGAAATATTCAAAAAATTGATTACACCAACTAGTGCCTTCAAGAGGTCTATTAGAATATTACGCTTGGGTAGAGGGATGCGTATGCTCTATAAGCTAAACGCACTGGTCTACAACTCTGAGATCTAAAAATTATTGAGAAGAGCTTCTATTTGTCTTCTTGATATTCAGTGTCATGAAAATATAGTTTACCACCACGAAATTCTTTCTGCAAGTAGAATCACCCACCAAAGTTAAATATGGAATCAACAGAAAGTTTGATTATTTAGGAGCGAACAGTCACACTTGAAATGTACACGTAAAACACAGAACCATACTTCAAACGAGGACACCTCATGTCAAAATGGCGTTGAGTTGAAGTAGGGAAAGACTTGGGTACGCAGGATCAAAAGAAACGAAGCCTGGTTATATTAAATCATACAGCAAAATCCCAATGAGTTACATATTATTATTCGTTTTCATTACGTCGTACTGAAAGTAGATAACAGCGTAATATTTAGAGAAGTTGAAAGTTTAATAAAAATGTTACTTACGTTGAAAAATATGCGAGAAGCTTCATAAAGAGCATAAAATTTATTTAATTAGTGATAAAACGGCAAAGGAATTCTGGAAAACAAAACAATGTTTACTAAACATCTCAGTATCAAGTGAATTATTATGACAAACCGATATTTCTCATACGTAGATAGACTTTCCCTTTATTTATTTCATTTGAAACGCTTGTCACTGCCTGTAAGCCATACGGCGGAACAAGGGAATATGTTCCAGTCACAGACGATTGCTCTTTGAGAAATGAGTACAACATCCATTATTAAAAGTTCTTGTCATTGGAGGTACTTCAGGCTATAAATGTCGAGATCATGGGAAGATCTAATTAAAGGAGCCCTCCAGCAACGAGTTGCCAAAACCATTAACGACCTGTACAGTAATTACAAAGAGGGGAGGAGCTTTCCTTAATATGTCTATTTGTTTCCCTGATCTTCCTTAGGAGCTCCCTTCCAAGGAGGAGGGAGAAGAACCGGAGGTACAGAAGACAGACAAGACGCACGTTCCGTCTACTTTTGTTATTTCACTGAAACATATGGAAAACGGATCTCAGAATGCGGTTTAATTCAATTTATCCCTATTCTAATATGCTTTTAGACTGTGATAAAACATATTATCTGTATTTTTGTGAGTATAAAATATCATATAGAAAAATAAAATTAGTTATGGAATTCGGAAATCGTTTCCTACATGATGTAAAAATATAGACTATCCTACAACGGGAACCCATACTACCTTCGAGATTCCCGGAGGGTAAAGCTTCGCAATCATTGGCATCGATATATTTATTTATTTTATTTATCGTTCTCATGTCGTTCCCTGTTTCTGTGATATCCAATACCAGGGATTATTTCCCTGCTATATCAATCATTTCTGTAATCATCTCTTCTTTTATGTTTTCGAACAATTTCCCCAATGTTTCTACAATTTTTCTTCCTATTTGACGTATTGACATCATTTCAGAAACAAAATCTTGCAATAGTCGGAAAGACTACCTCAGTCACAAAAGTCTTCCAATCGTTTATTCCTGTCATCCCGCCACTTTTTCATGTTTACCATTTTCATCATATTTGCTCTCTTGCGGACTGTTAACAGAAACTCAAAATTTGCACATTATTTATATCTTGCCCTCATTCACAATCATCACTGTCCCGTACACGAAATCTATACAATAAAGCAATAAAGGATCATTTAAAATTTGTGTCAAAGCTAAATCTGAATTGAAGCACTGTTAATTTCTCCGTGCAAAGCATACATCATCCACAAACTAGTAAAGATTTCTCTCCTATCACCAGATTTCCCCCCTCCTACATTGTACTTACTCTAACATATCTGTTATAAGCATTTCAATACCAACTGTTAGTTACTTTTTCCACTGGTTTCTAAAGATATTTAATAATTTTCCACGAACTGTGATTTCTACATTACTCTATATTGTGAATATTAAAGCATAATTAATTAATTCACGGTGAATTTGCATGGCATCGACAAATGGAAATGGTATGGTCAACATCATACTCCGTCCGCTCTGACTCTTCAGGTAGAATCAACCACTGAATTTACAGTGGGATAAATAATCAAGTAAATTTAAGGAAATAATTGCAGGTCATGGAAATTTCAAACGTTATTTTGTGCAGATTCAACATACATCACATAGAAGTGTGAACATCTGGCAGAGGAAAAGAAATGTCAGAACACGTCATGAGCAATTGAAATGTTTGACCCGGAAAGATATGAATCTCAGTAAGAACATTTGTCGCAAGATATGGTAGGCACAAGAAATTATTAGAAATTTATAGGGACAAAGCAAGTATTTAATATTTCATATCACGTACAACTGCCGGCTACAGTCCTCAGGATTGAAACTCAGGTTTCGTAATTAATGCGTAATATAATCAGCTTAAACGCATAAGCATTATTGTATTAACAGAATTTGTATACATTGACTATAGTTTCTCTCATTCTCCCTGCATTCCTAATTTGAGAACGAAGTGGCAGTGTTCAGGAGAGGACGCAGATAAAAGATATTTGGGAAGTGAAATGCATTTATACACAAGAGTCAAACCAATACATAGAGCTATACTTTTATTAGCTACCCCGAAAGTCGAAAACATTACCAATGTGGAGGGTATTGTTAGGATAAATTTTTGATTGTAACTGATCTGTTGAATATTTAGCATTAAGCCTTGTTTGTTTTAGCAGAATGTTATGGGTAAATACTAAATGAATCCTTGTAAAATATTCTGGGGAAGATACGACCAGAAAAAGTCTGCTGACTAAGCGTAACCAAGATACGAGCTGCGAACTGATACGTAAGTAATATTCCTGTTGATGTTTAGAGTATATGGACATCATCTGAAGCTGAAGTTCATTATAACCATTATGAAAGTTGTAAATTTTAATACTGCACATTGTGAATTAAATTTCAACACATCATTGTTCCTATAATGAGAATGTGCTTTCGTAACATATAATGGTAGAAAATTGTTTGCTCTCTAAGTATGCGCAGTAGTGTAATGAGAAACGTGTTGTCCTCGTGAAAATAATAAGCATGGTCAAGTTCCATTTTGGAATTTTATTTCTCAAACAACAAGGCTGTGTCAAATGACTCCTTACATTCAAGTTTTCTTTCCATTAGTAGTGAAAGACATTTTGTTCGACAATATTGTTTGTAAAACCGAAACGTACCAAAAATTATTCAGTGAACAAATACAAAGTAGCACATAGTGTATACTCGACACTGCCTTGTTTGAATTTGTTCCACTGAGAAAATCTGGTTGATAGAGAATAAATTCTTTTTTGCAACATAGTTGACGAATTTTCTTGATGTTTTCTGAGTATTTCCTACAAAATCTGGCTGTTTCTTACGAGTTCTTCACGAGCTCTTTTGTTCAGATTTCTTAATCAAACTTGCCAGTTTATTTATTTCTACGTACACAAAACAGAACTCACGGGAATACACGGGTTTACTAGATGTATTCCTAACTTATTTTGCTCCACATTAAAGAATCTGAAAATTCCTGGGAATTTTATCGTATCTCATCTTTGAGAAAAATCTAACTTCTCCAGTCATGGGACGTGTTCCAAGAGTTAGAAAAATTCTTGTTTGCAGCAGGATAGAGATCACTCTAAGAGCGAGGTGATGCAAAAGATACCAAGTTGGAATATTCTCAGAAAGTGCAGGTCGATGACGAGGAGATACGTAGGTGGGTCAGCCACACGATGACATTGTTTTCTCGCTAATTGGAGTGAAAATGAAAGGTTATCACAATTTTTTCTCTCTGGCTCGTTATGAAAGAAACCATTCCTCTCATTGTTATTTCCTATAAAAAATAATAAGCGGGCGAGGAAAAGAATGGATACCGCACAGTGAGAGTGTTTCCTGTAGATGACGGTAAACAATCATGAGAAAGAAAATCACTTGTCTTGAGAGAAAAAGCACACTAAAAGTGGTTTGAACGTATAATATGAGAACATTTAGTCCCTTTATTTTAGAGACGATGTCGAGATTTATATTTTAAACACATAATATTTCACATTTCAATGAAGGACTCATCTTGATTTTGAAGGAACAGGAAAAGTTTAATCACCAAAACCAAAAGATATAGACCCGTTAAAAATGACAAAGTTTTATATCTTTTCTTCTCTTATTTTTCATCTCAATAATTTTATGTCCCCTCAATAATAGCTTTGAAGAAAAATAACACAAAGAAATTTGAGCTCGAGAGTTTTTTTTTCTTTTTTAATTTATTAATTAAAACTGGTCACATGATTAAATATACATCGCCTTTTATATTACGACAGTATTGTCGTATTGGAACGAACAACGAAGAACTTTTTTGTATGGACATGGATTGTGATGCAAGTTCGGAATTTTAACACTGTTACGGATTATTGTCTACAAGGTACGTAACGCACAAATGGGCATTGAAATAGTATAATGCAGCGTTGCAAGGAGGGACTTAACAATGTGTTACATTTGCTTTCATCTCAAACCCTTCATAAAACAATTTACTCAAAAATATCATATATATATATATATATATATATATATATATATATANATTAACAAATAATTAATAAAAGAAAGAGTTTTCTTGTGTTTAAAGTTATCTAACATATAAAAGGAATAAATCGGTGTAAAATTACATAGAAATAGAATTATATTTTCCCACGGAGAGAATGCTTCTAGAAAAATCGTAGTTTTGAAGTAAGATCAAGAAGAGTTACAAGTGCCTTTTGAGGGAGAAGGAAGGGGTTCAAATCATCAAACATCGCGTGACATAATGTATGGAGAGTTTCGTATCCCAAATTGGTCTTTCGACTAAGGGAATAAAATTGTCATGAACTTTCCCGCAACCTTTACACCATTGGAGGTCCCCTAATGAAAAAAAATTAAGCTCGTTGGGAATCACACGCCACAAACGTTGGTGGCGACGCTACTAGCCAACGCCATGTGGTCTGTCTCGGGCGTCGTAAAAGGGAGCGAACGACGCGCCGCCGCCTGCTGTCTGGACCACCGCCTCCACCACAGACACCACCACGACGCCATCTGCCTAGGCACTTCAATCTACCGACGCCACCCACGACCCCTCTCCTTCATCAACAATGCATCTGCGTAATGGTTGCCAACATTTGACCTTCTAATGTTGATTAAGAAATTGTAACATCCAAGATCAATCAATATAACATTCATCTATAACCAGACACATAGATATACAATTAATTTTTCCATAAAAGTCTATTTTTCATCAACTGGCTTCGGCTCCTGACTCTAGGATATTAGGAGTTCGGCGTTTTTCGTGTATCATAAAATTATATTTTTTAACCCCAAAATTTCTTATTTTAATGTAAAGGTTTTGGCTTGACTGATAAGTAATTTTGGTAAAACAAAACTAAGAAAAAACTGATATTATCGAAGTTTTCAATATTTTGAATTTGCCAGCTTGGTTTGAAAAATAATGGCACGACTCACTCTTACTTCAGTACAGTCATAAGTGAAAATACGTAGGTATCAAATGTACACGCGAACAAGTACAATTTTTTTCTATGTTAATAACTGGTAATTTAACTAAAACAAAAACATTAGCAGACTTTATCTAAAAGTTCATTCCTTTGATGCTTTGCCTCTGATCAATTTACGTTGAACGCCTTGCAGCAAATCAACAAACGCAAAATAATTTTTTAGCCATACGATTTTAGAAACCATTGAGTTTGAAATATTCCTAGGGTTTATTTGGCTTACTTAAAAAAACATTTTATCTTAACAGAAATCGTGGAATATTTAAAGACAAGAGAGATCATTTAAGAAAATCTGCCAGAAACTTTATAATCAGTGAGAAGATGTGTACGTTGAATGATGAAAAGAGTTTATTCACTTAATACTTCGTTAAATCTTGCGGGGATTCCTCTAAGTTGGTAACTCTGCTGCAGAAGCATTGGGGGGCGAGAGGGGGCGGTCGCAAACGCAACGCTGGCGCGAAGGCCGCAGCTGCGCGCGCGGTCGCAGACTCCTGCGCTCCTGTGGGAGGTCGGCTCCCCGCAGACGCTGTGCACTGAACCACAGCGAGGCTGTAGGAACGCGGCGAAAGTTTTCATCAGGATACGCACATACTCCTCCGAAACTTGCACTGGATGTTGAAGAAAGGCCTCAGAAGATGCTACATTTACTCCGCGAGGTGCGTTATGTACAGCAAAGAAAGGGGAAATTATCCGAGGGAAACGAGTAATAATCGTGGTACCAGCGGGGATGACGAAAAGCTTGATTGGTGGTAAACGAAAGTATGAAAAATTTGCGGCGTACGTATGTCACAAAGATATGATAAATAAAAAGAGGAATGAAATAATACATCCGAGCATCTTCACGTTATAGGACATGCCACGACACCCACAATTGCGACCTACAACATAAAACAGGGCAAACACTATTACCAAGAGAAACAAAGAAAAATTAGAATTATCTAAAGTGATTTTAAATTTATCGCCAAAAAACACAAACTGCGGAGTACTATGTGAAGCACAAGAAATTAATGTACACTCCGGAACAAGTAAGGGACCATCCCATCAATTCCCAAGAGTCTACGGCAGAGGTGGATTTAACATTACAGCACACTCTTAAGATACTAAAAATAGTTCGGTACATATGATATTAATAGAACACCTACAAATTTGTATTTAATAAAGTTATTTCAGAAGTACGCATTATTATCGAACGATAGGTTATTTGGAAATATTGTTTATAAATCGTAAGTATTAAAATAACACTTAATTTGAGATTTATTATTTCTATAGACGCCATCCCTAGACGAGAGCCTAGAGAACCTGTATTAAAAAAAACATAAACCGTATATATATATAAAACCTTTTGAAAGTTTATGCAAAANGAACCTGTATTAAAAAAACATAAACCGTATATATATATAAAACCTTTTGAAAGTTTATGCAAAATTGCCACGTATTATCACGCGAACTAGGCGTGAAATAACAAATAAATAAACAAAATTAATTACAATGACATTGTGGGGACGGGCAAAATGGCGTTACCCAAAACAGATAAGACGTAAACAGATAAGGATATCGATTAACTGATTAGATAAGAAAATCAACATAAATATGACAAATGAAAATAGAGCAGAGCAGGTAGAGGGATGAGAGGAGACTTAGAAAGGAGAGAGGTGGAAAGTAAGAGGAAAAGACATACAGAGAAGAGAAGGTCATGTAATGTCTAACGATGCAGACGTGATGAAATGAATCGAAATGAAAAAATAAATGTTTTATTACATAACGGGTGGTATTTTAATTGTTGAACGATTGTAATAAATTGTAATGCAAGAAAACTAGCAATTAAGAAAGAGAAAATTACAAGATGAACTAACGAATTCAAGTGGAAGCGACGAATTTTTGCATTTATGAATAATACTCTTAAATGTTGTATTCCGCGAGGCGGTTAGTTATTTTAATATACATTGAAACTTGTTAGAATAAGAAATTAAACACTACAGTTTAGTCTATTACAAGAAGTGTTTCAAGACTCTGGTATCAAATTGCAGGAAAAGTGGTGAGAAAACATCGACGTGTTGAGAGCACAATATTCCAAGGCCATATTCCGTAAACTCAATAAATTTAGCAACAATTCAAATACATTCAGTTGATGTACATTAATGAACACTTGTATAACTACAACACAAACATGGAGCATTGTATTGTTTTATTTTTATTATTTTTCTATAATTTTCCGAAATTTTCATATCCACAAAATGTAGTCCAAGAATTGTTGGGAACGTAACTTTCTATAGCGTGATCAATGAAATACTCGGCATCCATCCTCAGGAGACTCGACTTCTTCCCTCAGCAAATCCCTTCCTCACTTTCCGAGTAAACTACGCCCCGAGATGGAGCTTGGGTTTCAACCGCAAAATGAAGTGGCTTTGTGGAACCAAACAACAGAAGCACAAAACACGTTTCGGCTTCCACATGCACAGAAAAAATGATTCACTCTAGATGGTATTTGGTCAATAAAATTCGTTAGAAAAGTGCAATAGTAATAAACCTTTTCTTTTCGAATCCATGAGGTAGACCCAAAATTTAAGACAAAGATATCTCGAATTATTTCTTGAAAAGGTCCTTTGAATTATAATGTCAAAATGAAGTATTTATTCTTGAGTAGGCCTGTCCAGTTGAGTCAACACTTTGAAGTGTCATTCAGTGTAATAACTCGGGGTGTTACCCCTCCTTGCTTTTATTTTCTCGTATATGTACTATATAGATAGTTTTGTATTCGTGAAAAAAGTCGAAAGAGAGATTTGGATCCCTAATTCTGAAAAAGTTGTTTTCGGCATAATGTTCGTCCGTCTGTGCGCAGCGTTTCTGAGTAAATGGACGAATTAATTTAATTCGCATTTCGTATTTACGGTAGAATTTACTCGTTGTCGATGCACATACTCCATTTTCTTTTACTTTAAAACAAAAGAGTACTTCACATGAAGGTCAAAATGCTCTTTTGAATGTTTCTCAAAAACGGGTCCAACAATTTTGCTTAAATTTTCTGTACGCAAATAAAATTAATTGGAGTGCATTACATCCACANAAAGTGCAATAGTAATAAACCTTTTCTTTTCGAATCCATGAGGTAGACCCAAAATTTAAGACAAAGATATCTCGAATTATTTCTTGAAAAGGTCCTTTGAATTATAATGTCAAAATGAAGTATTTATTCTTGAGTAGGCCTGTCCAGTTGAGTCAACACTTTGAAGTGTCATTCAGTGTAATAACTCGGGGTGTTACCCCTCCTTGCTTTTATTTTCTCGTATATGTACTATATAGATAGTTTTGTATTCGTGAAAAAAGTCGAAAGAGAGATTTGGATCCCTAATTCTGAAAAAGTTGTTTTCGGCATAATGTTCGTCCGTCTGTGCGCAGCGTTTCTGAGTAAATGGACGAATTAATTTAATTCGCATTTCGTATTTACGGTAGAATTTACTCGTTGTCGATGCACATACTCCATTTTCTTTTACTTTAAAACAAAAGAGTACTTCACATGAAGGTCAAAATGCTCTTTTGAATGTTTCTCAAAAACGGGTCCAACAATTTTGCTTATATTTTCTGTACGCAAATAAAATTAATTGGAGTGCATTACATCCACATTAGTTCTATTTCGCTTGAAAGTTTGGTAAAGACGCAGCATGATAATTTCTGTCTGCTACACTTACACATTATTTTACTGTTTCAAGAATCTTGAATAATATTTAAGTGTAAATGGACCAAGCAGATGTGAATACACTTTTCGTAAACTGAAATGAAAGATATGATAATGGTAAAATACATAGGAGGACAGCAAACGCAATGCAGATATGAAAATATATCAATTTCTGTATTTAACGTAAGTATATTTACATAACACTTTTACGATATTTATAAGACTGATATGTCGCTATATGTTTTGAAATAATATTCTGAATATTTATTTTACCTTGAAACGTCAAATAAAAGACAGTAATAAGTTCATCTAGCGACTTTCAGCATGAATAGAGCACTGGAAAGCGACCAAAATATAGAAGATCACCCGCCAGAAAAGACCCTTTCACTAAATAATTTTTTGGCACTATGCTGTAGACGGAGAAACGTATATGAGAAAGTTTTGTACCACTAGTTTTTGTTTATGACAATGTATCCTTTCTTGCAATAATCGAACGTCAAAACTAACGTAGTTTGTTTCCCATTACAGTGAACGATATTACACAAGCTTTAATCTGATTAAATTTTATACCTGGAGAATTTAATACATGGAATATGCACTAAAAATGAACATCATATTTGCAATTTCCAATGTTGCTTTATTGAATTAATTTTTGTTTCCGAACAGTTGGTTCTTATGAGTTAGACATTGACAGTGAGTAGTGGACCAAGGGGGTTAATTGTTTTGCGTACAAATTCAATGATCATATGATGAATGACAGATATTTTCTTCCGGTATAGTCACTATTACGAAAAAAGGAAGTCAATTCGTCTCTCTCCACAGTAATAATCTTTTTTGCTTTGTGGTAGAACCAATACTGAAAGACAAGAGTAAAATTAATTGTGAATTTATTTTTACTGATACATTCACACTTAAACCATTCATGTTAATTATTTTTATATTAATGCATAATCAAGATCATGTCAGAGTTGTAGAGGGAGAGATATTGGCTTCTTTCTAACAATAAAACTATTTTCAATAGTCACATAACCCTTACTTCTTTTCTCATTCTTATGTTTAGAACGTGACCATTTTGTGAAGAACTCTTATTGTTTGTGTTTGCAACCTCAACGCGTAGGAGTAATATAATAACACACCCAGGATTCACCATAAAAGATAAAGCGACGAAGAAGGTAAAGATGAGATACAGAAAGCGCCGGGTTCGAGTTCTGACTCTGGTTATCTCCCTAGTCACATACGGCGGGTCGCCCACAACGCATCGGTCGCCGGTTGGCAGTGTGGCTGCGCCGCACCCCAGAGCAGGTTTGAAGGCGCGACCGTTGGCGGTGTGAGTCAGCGGTCAGCGACGCAGGGACGGTGGTGTGGTTTGGAGGGGGAAATAAGAGGGAAGAGGCAGGCTATGATGTTATGTAAGGCGATGCACCACAATAAGGGAACAGGGAATTCACAAATGCCGAAAATGAAACAGAGCAAGAACGAAGTATTTCTACAAAATATCGACACACGGAAGAATATAATGTACCACCAGCTCAATCTGTGCGACGATATCGCTGGGAAAATTGACTAAAATAAACATTATATATTATTATATGAAAGATTACTTTTATTTAGCAAGACAATATTATTGGTCTGATTAATTCCTCTTTAATACTTCTTTACTCCGTTCCTGCTAGTTGCAGACAAGTTTTGCTCAATTTTGTATCTACCTTTAATAATGTAAACAGGGTATCAGATCATTTATGAAAAGTATATGATTATCTACAATTCAGCATCACTCACTTGCGTAGAATTCTCTACGAATATTGTTTAACCCGTATGGTCAGCCGCGTCAGAGCTGTCAATTGTTAGGACTCAAGGAGTCAAGTATCATCCTGTTTGAAACAAATAAGTCGTTTAGCTTCTTTTCTTGATGTAATTTTGAAATGCTGTTACCTCGGAAAGAAACTAAAATTTTCAGGGACATTTGCGAATTAATGTATATGATGATGACAGAACGTGAATAAATTTAAGGAGAATAGGGACAATGAAGCGTTTGGTGAGAGGGCACAAATACGGCATTTAACTGGGGAGGTTAGCGTAGACTCCTACAGAAAACAGTACTGCTCAGTACTATATTAACTTACTCAGTTATTCCATACTGCTGACGGTAGTAATGGTACTTAATGAGAAAATTAAAAAGAATGAGGGTAAATTTGAAATATCTTCTTCGATACAAAAAACGAATTTTTGTTTCACACGTCGCTTCTTTTTTATTTCATTATTATTAACACAGTAATTTTTTTTAATTACACGTATTTAAAGAATTTCGCATTATTCTTCGAAACGAAAAAGAAACACAGAAAGTAGTTATGAAAATGTAATACCTCGAAACAGAAAAGTAGTAGATAAACCACGAAGTATTTCTAAATTGAAATAGCCTTTTGCAGAATTAATATTTATAGCAAACCACGTAAGTCCGGGTATGCCTGATGGGTTCATATGTACAGCTCGTCTGTTAAGTTTAACGGGTATGTGTATGTGATAAAACCGTGATGCAATCTGCACAGTTTTGTCCCAAACACGTTTCTGTTCAACAGTCGAACTGAACAGAGATACCTATTAGGTAATCCCTAGCGCGCATTAACCCCTGGCGTGGGAGTCTTGTTTTTTCATTGTCAAGTTATTCTTAAATGAACGTATAAAAAGATAAGAATATAACATATCTAAGTCTAAAAACGCACCTTTCCTAATCAATGATCAACTGCTTATCTTATAACATGGAGTTCGCTTACACGCGTTTCGGAGATTTCTGTTTATTGCATCTAATGTCATTACAATTGCTGAGACAAGAACTCAAGTTCAGGGACGACGAATTGAGAATGGAAGCCAACGGCGAAGCGGCGGGGGCGTGTGAAATTCTCGTCGGCACCGGAGGGGGCGGTGCTATGCCTGAAGAAGCGAAGGTCGCTTGGACGGGTAGGTAGGCGGGTGAGGCGATCTTAATGGCGGCATAGCACCTCGACCCTCCACACCCCGTACCTCTTTGCTGAAAAAAATTCTCTCAACGGAACCACTGTGTAGTTGAAATGTTTTTTTCTTTTACGGCAGATGACGGTTGAGATCCAGGTTCGAAAAGACAATAGGCACACCTTGATGGTGTCAATTTCATTTCGCAAGGTAATCGGTTTTAGCGTTAGTACACTGAGAGAAGAGTAATGAATGTGAGATCCAATTTCAGAGATGTGTAAGGATTTCTCGAAACGTTTGGGTGTTCTAAGGAAATCTTTGGATGCAATATCCAAACTATTGGATGTGATATCCAACCTAAGGTCTTCGAACTATAAGGATGGGTTGTGATATCCGAGGTTTTGGAGGAAACCCATTCTTCCACTAAATTTGTATCTCACATCCAATCTCTTGTCCATAGCGTTTTCTCAGTGAACTAATAAATGTGGAGGAGAAAATTTGTTCGTGTTCTAAATATTTCATGTGGAGAATAATAAGTAGCGTTACAGAGTTAGAAATACACTACTACCGAAATTATGGGTTGATAAGATGAAAATGGGTTGATGTAGTGTACTTTTATCGATAATGATAAATTGACAATGACCATCTGTCACTGAACTATTGTAATCATTTGACATCTTACACAAATGGAATAAGCTCATAATATAACCGCATCTAATACAACAAAAGTCTCAAAAACTAGTTTGTGGAAAATTATGTTTAAACAAAGTATTGCACAACTGTTAATAACAACACATTGTATCACACTTCAAAGTTTGGTAACGGCTAGTTCTTCCTTAAAGTTACACTTTCGTTCAAATTTATATTTCTTCTCTTGTCGCTACAAAGTATACTCTTCTTCTCTGTCGAGCTAACTTCAGCGACCCCGCAATTCTTTCGGATAATCACTGTAATATTCGTTGTCCTTCCCATCTTAGTTGACATTAGAAGATTCCTTAAACAAGTCAAGCTTCCGAATTCTTTCTAGAGTGCAGTGCAGCACAATACTCAATCCACCCTTTCCTTTCTCTCACAGTCCTTTGAAGAACTAAGAAACAATTCATGCTTGTACTTGATTTATTATCACGCATTTAACAAATCATTTATAAATAGTTGAATGTTTGATAATGTTAAGTTTAAAAAAATATTAACATTCTCACATAAATGTATCTTGCGTTCCCACAAATTTGAACTGATACATCTAACTAATGAAAGAATTGTTTGAAAAAATATTATGTACTACTTCAAATAAACAAGACTTAAATCATGTTCAAAATAACGACAAGTCTTTTTTACGTTACAAATTTCTTAAGAAAACCACATATCAGTGTAATGTGAATAAAAAATGTTATCGCAAAAGCAAGTTTGCATTCGCTTTTTCTGCGCAGTTCCTTACAGCCACATAACGAAGCAAGTTTCCGTACTCTGTAGGATATTGGGAACTTCGGCAAACATAATACTTTTTATCTTCATGCGACACAGAAAGAGGTTTCTTATTAAATTTAAGGTTTTTTAAGTTAATAGCAATATAAAAGAAGTTAAGATTCAGTTTTAGAACCGATATGTTTCTTTTCAAATTAAAGACAGCGGATGGAAAGAAAGTATAGCAGTCTATCAAAACATTGACTCATGAATCAAGAAATGTGCATTATCAAAATATTTTTCTTCTTCAATTTTATAATGTTTTTTTCTATTTTCAGTACTCAGAAAATAAAAGAATTAAATAAATCCAAAACATATTAAAATGGAATTTGACATATTTCTCGATAAAATACTGTACCTGTGTAAGCTATGTAAAACCTATGAGAACTATAACCTGCCAAAATCGTTTTCAACACATCTATCTACTGATTACAATACGGACAAAAAATATATTTTGTTTTGCTTGAGGTTTACAAAATTTTATTTTGAATTTTAGGTGTTCGTTTTCACAACCACAGACTTATTCCGGAACATTTGAAGGAGTTAATGTTTTGTTCGTTGTACATTGTACTGAACATCTTGCAAAATATTATTGCAGCGATAATGTTACCCGTGCCGAATAAAATGTTCAGCCATTCTGAAAGAAAAACTAGACATGTTTATCTAGTTACAATTGTTTTTAAAACATTGCATCAAATCAGATTTAAGAAGACATTTATGTGAACATATAAATTCCTTTGCATAAAAATAAAATTCGATGTATACGGCGTACAGTAGAACGTACGAACACAGCAAGCTAAGTAATCCTCGGTTCGATTTAATTCTCGCCATAAGAAAAGAACACGACAAACCTCCTACCAAATCGGGAAAACAAGACAAAAAAAGAGAAACGTCACAACATAAGAGGAAGGGTATGCAGAGTGCTGCCAAGTGTGAACCCGCTCTTTCAAGGCCGGGTACTGTTAATTGGGATACTTGGCGTCTTCTCTGAAAGTGCTTTCGGTTTTTGCTGGAGGAGTAGACGATGCAGAACACAACCGGATGAGCCAGTCAAGGGAAGACGAAAGAGGAAGCAGGGAATGTCGCACGCGCTCAGAGAGAGAGAGAGAGAATTGAACTGAACTGAATGATTCTTTATTTTTTATACCATACATAGGGTTGAAAATCACGCATTTGCACACGCTCCCAATAAAACTTAACAAAAGCCTACAAAATCTATACAAAAAATTTTCAAAATACGTATTTCACATAATTATGCAAAATTAATGTCCATTATACAATCAAATTCAATAATAATAATAAACTTTAACGGACGAATACTATATATTTTGTGATTTAAATTTCACAACGTTTCGACTTGATGTCGAAGGTATAATTTGTACCACCTGACGACGATTTCAACATACAGTCGGAACTTTGCGAACTTTAAATCACAAAATATATAGTATTCGTCCGCTAAAGCTCTTAAGTCTTTAATTATTTATTTGTTTGTAATATTTGACGTTATCAGGCTAAAATCATATCATACACTTCCATGTAAAAATTACAAGGTTATTCGGTATATGATCACATTTAAATCTTATTGCAAACTACAAAAATATACAAAAGTCTAAAAAGAAATAAAAATGCAGGAAAAGGAAAAGTAGAAATTTAGAATAGCTCAATTACGGGAGAAAGGTATTTCAGAAAATAAATTTTGTCACTCGAATGAGGTAAATAAGAAGGAAAACATGTCGTTTGAAAGATGTAGGTGATAATTATCTGCTATTATAGAATAAAAGCATCAGACCATTGAATGTTTTTCAGGAACTGATGTGGAAGAAGTTAGCAAATGTATCTGTTTGGTGTTCAGAACAATTAATTACTATTCCTATTTTTTTCTATTTTGAATTTGATTGAGAGAGGAAGAGGATAAAGGAGAGGTTTTCTCCTCTGGACATCGAGACGAAGGAGTACCTTTAAGGAGTGATCAATGATATTGGCATCTAAAAGGAAACTGGGAGTTGTTGCTTTAAAGACCGGGAAGGTATTCTCGAGGGAGGCTTTATACACTTCATTGAGTGATACATATGGAATACCTATCAGACATAAAACGTAGAATGGAATGGAATTAGATTGAAAATCTTGGGAAACTGGGTGAATATTTATGAACACTAACTTTTACTTTTATATTGACAATTACTACACTTATTCCAATTATATTCCATGAATATTAATTCCTCAAAATTTATAATAATTACATGGTCATTGCTTTATGTTAATTATGATCTCACTGCAACAATATTTCCACCTGAACGAAAAAAATCCACAAGAATAAATATCTTGCAAAATTTGTAGATTAAAATTTATACTAAAAACTTTTCAACACGCAACACATTACATTGTTGGAGCAGCATAGTATTCCGCGACCATGAATTGCAAACAAAAAACGAAAATTGAGGATAATTTGTAAAATATTAGTTTATACCCATGTTTTATTTAATGATATTTTGTATCATTATTTACCTTCTACATTTAGTTAATATTGCACATTATTTTATTAATGTCAAACAAAAATTTTGTGTTATCAATGAGCGAGATATACTCTGCAAATCAAGTAATATTTGAAAATATGCGCTTCGCTATACCGCGAAACCACACCTTAAAGATCTTGTACATTAAATTAGTGTTAGGTGCTCTCAGAGAAGATGCGAGGGATATGAAATCGATAGTTTCGACCACGTGTTTGTTCTCAGCACATACACATAATTTAGACCCGTTTTAAGTTCCATTAAAGATTTGATGGATGCATCCAATCTCCATCATGATCTGCAACCGCAATCTTCTCCTCGATCTTCGATACCAAATGTTCCACAGCGCACAGAACAGTGTCATTCAACTCTACGATGGAAGGTTCTTGAGAACCGTAAGTTACTATCCTTATTCAGTCGTCTACTCCGCAGATCTACGTGACTCCAAGTGGAAAGTCCCCTCAAGTGACCTTCACAGACAAGGCAAGGAGACTAACTGAATGCGACGCTACCAGTCACTAGAAGGAAATAAGTGAACATTCCGCGAACTGATTTCTTCGGAAGTTTAATACGATAATGGTGTTTTTGACTCATATTCATATTCATAATTAACAACCATTTTTCACTTTTTACAATCACCAAACGTTCCATTAAGTTTATTTTTAATAATGTTAATAATAATAATAATAATTACCCATAGAAAATAGTTTTAAATGCATTAAAATAAATTTGAATATCTCCTTTCCTACGTACTCGCAAAATTCATATTCACATTTTCTTATATCATTTAAATATTCATGTCATAAAACGAATAAATATTTCTTTAATGGGTCGTTTAGCTGACCTTACGATAAATACCTCATACAGTAATAATAATAACAACAGTCGTTCTTTTATTTTATTATTTTTTAAGATTGATATAGTTGAATTATACTTTCTTAATCTAAAATTAAGTATATAGCCCTCAAAGTAGTCCTACTCCTTTCTAAATTCTTGCATTTTTATTACAATTTCTCCCACGACAAAAACTCCTAAAACTAACGACCAAATCTTAACCTCTGACAACATTAAATTTTATCCGTAATAATCCATAAAAGAACTATAAATCAAACGTTTAGAATGAAATTTTAATTAAAAAATAAATTGAAAAGCAGTGAATAAAAACTAAAGTAAGGAAAACTTTCCGAAGAAATGTTGCATTGTTCAACATTTTTGTATTATCCATTGAAAATAAGTTTATGAGTTATAACTAAGAGGATATTTGCTATTGGACTTCCTGATTTTCATTCACCTTATTGAGGTAACTTCCAAACCTGCAGGCTTCGCTCAATTTAATTTTTTTATGATCGTCCGATATTTATGGAAAGCTACTTCCCGTCTGTATGAATAAATGCTAAGAGCATCTACTATTGTTAAAATGATCTTGTTCTCACAGAATTTCAATATTTAATTTCTACTTGAAAATAGTATGAAATAGTATATTGAACTTGAAAAATGTAGTTTATATAACGTTATCGAAACGAACAATTCTCAACAAAGGCAGAATGAAAGTCACTCTAGTATTTGGCGAAAAAAAAATTGTGGCTTTAAATCTTATTGTAGGAAAACTATTATTCTGTATCTCTCATAAGTTTGCATTACTCCATTAAAATATTCCCCGTTTTTTATCGGAAACTATATCCTTGAACCGAAACAAGATTCATTCCATTTGGCTCATTTCAAAAAGTTCTTAACAAATAGTATTTCACAAACAATAAAAGATTTTGTCACTCTTTCATTCTTTATTGAAGCATAAGACCGAATTTTTAACAGTTAAAATAATTTTAATAAAGTTTAACATGATTTAATAATATTATTAACTTTTCTTCTTCTTTCTGATCAAATTGTATTATTTTCACCGAATTTAAAGTTTTAATTTCTTTCATTTATAATTTAATATTGTAATTTTTTTATTGCAGCACTGGAGATGGTATCCATGCGACCAAAAGGGTCTTATGTCCCATAAAGAATGACAAAATCTTTTATCGTTTGTGATGAACAGTCAACACCAGACCTATCTCTACGACAAACAGTATTTGTTTTATTAATAATCTTATATTATTTTATAGTAAGAGCATTGGCACATTACCGTTTTTTTAGCAATATCATCCTATACCTCCTCAGAAGTCTTTTATAACAGTTTAATAAGTGAATATAATTCAAATATGAGAGTCATAATCATTTTGAGTAATTAGAACTCGAGAATGGTGTGTCGACTATGGGAGCGCTTAATCCAAAAGGCAGTTTCTGATTAGTTGGACAACTAACTACTCAATAATTGCTCCCGACTGACAATATGATACAGATTAAAAGAAGGACAAAACGGAAACATACACATATATTAAGGAAGTTATTTGTGTAAAATTGCACGACAAAGTTGAACCCATGAAGTTAAAATACCTAAGTTTGTCAAACTAAATAAATTTATATACTTTCTTGACCCAACAACAAAAGAACTCGGGGTAAAAAAAGTATATAGCTCGTAAAACATTAAGAAACTTTTTTATTCGGCTTCATTTACCTAGTGCTAAACCACGTAGAACGAAAACATTTTTGATTTATTCAATGAATTGCTTTCTGACCGCGGATCGTAAAATATGGACTTCCTTGATGAATCCGATGAGGTTATTTGTCATTTCTCATCATCATTTATCTCCATCATTCCAAGCGTAGAGCGAAACTGGACAATGCTCATCCAACCGAAACATATCATTTCCAAAAAGAATTTCTTTTCGAAATTTTTTGTGCTAATCAAAAGTATACCAAACGCAAAAAAATTGTAGAACATTTTTTCTGTCAGGTTCCAACCAAGCATCAACGAAGCAATATGATGGAAAGTAGCACACACAATGATACCAAACTTGTTCAATAAAGAGATAGTAAATTTTCAGTAAATATTTTTATTCAACCACTGCCTTAACCGCATAAACCAATACACTTCAACAAAAAGGGAAAGACGTCGTTCTCTTTGAGGAAAACAACAAATAGATATGAGTATACTTATATGGGTATAGTCGCACATACAACAAACCCAGCTTCTCCGAACACAGATTTTTTATGAATTCGAAAAATTAACAGATAAGAAGATAAAGCACTAGATGAACGTTATCACGTCATTTTATCCGAAGCCATTATCTTAGGGTTGGTTAGTTCGAACTTTTGAAAAAAATAATTCCGTATTGTATTCTGCACAACAAGCTGATTAACAATAGTGGTAAACATGTTAGTCTGAAATAATATATACAATAATATTAAAATTGCAAAAATAGTCTTTGTTTGCGTTTTACGGTTGTCTGCTACTCCCAGGTGTTTTTTTTAGAAGCTGAGTTTCTGAGAATAAAATTGCATTTACCTAAAAAATATGACCCCAGACTGCAAAGCAGAATACGTAATACAAGCACGGAATGAGAAGGTAAACGGATTAACGATATTGAGTGTGCGTTTCGGGATGGAAAGTTTAGGGCCGAAGAGTAATGAAAATGCAGACGCGAATGTTTGTGAAGATGGAAGGCGTGAGACGTTGACATTCAAATAGCGGGGACGATATATCGGGGAAGAGGGAGGACGAAGTAGGAACATATGACACTCCAAGAGACACGAATAAAGGGATGGGAAGAAGAGTGTCTCACACTCCGAAGGCAGCGGAGGTTCAGTGACGACCAACCATATATCACACGAAGCGTGCGCAGCTGCCTGCGTTCTGTGTACTAAAGTAAGGCGAGCAGAATGGGAGAAGGGGATATGCGAGAGAGAGAAAAAGAGATGTAATCGTGGGTGGTTGTTGGGGCACAGCTTCACATGGGGAGCAATATGTCACATTCGAGAAAAAAAGATTTAGTATTTTTTAAAGTGATTTTGTTTTAACGAATGAATGTAAAACGTGCATATTACAAGAGTTTAATATCTGCTGATTCTATATGATGTTTCTTGCAAAGGATAATAAACAAACAAAACGAAATTTTATTAATTTATATGAAAATTATTCCTGAACTAAACACTAAATATTTATCAGAGTTCATCTAGAATACAACTTAGGTGACTTAAATTGTAACATTAAGGAATGAAATATAACAGATTTGTTGTATAAAAAGTAAAATGAAGTTATGACGTTAGTCTCGTTTTTCAGTTGGAAGCCACGATGCGTCGCTATAAGCGCTGTTGCATGACATAGCGCTGCTTTGCTAATGATCTAGTGTGCAGCAAATTTGAGATTCTATTACTTCTCACGTTATCCCAAAATGCGCCATCTTTCCCCTTTTCCCTTTACCTCAGTTCGTATCTACCTACACCCCTCTCTACACATCTTTCTACATCCCTCTCTACACCACTTAATTACATAATAATTTTTACCTTACTTCCCCCTATCTTCCCTTCTTTCTCCTCCTCTTTTCCCTTTTCTCTGTTCCATTTTTGACTTCTCTCTCTCTTTCTGTCGATCTGCACTCTTCTTCTCTCTTCAAATCTCTATAATACTTCAACCTCTTCACCTTTTTCAATCACTGTTCTGCGAACCATTCTTATTGCAGTCTTCTCTCTCCTTCTCTATACATATCGTTTCTCCATCTTCTTACCGTAGCTGATATAATCTTTCTCTTCTCTATTCTCGTCTCTGATCTTCCGTCTCTCCACCTGCCATTTCTTCTCCCCTCCTCTCTTTTCTCTCGCCTCTTATTATTTTAGTGACTATGGTTATCGCTGACAACGACTTGCTGGCCTACTTGTGCCAAAGAAACTTTGCAGATTTGCTGTTGTTCTGTCGCACGATATTCCAAACTAAATTGACCAATTACATAATTCCGTATCGACACTACACAATTTAGTCAAGAAGTTAAAAACTAGTTCCACGGTGACATGACTCCGCCGAGACCACAACCTGTTATTGTATGTCTGTTGTTGATTCCGTTAGGTAGGAAGTGACTTCATGGAATCAGTTGAACTTGTGAGTCATCTTATACGGAAAATCAGGAAATCACTGCAAGCACAAGAAGGCTAATAAACACGTCTGATAAGCATGCATATCATCTGAATGGGGCTTCTGGAACATAGACAACGTTGGGTCTTCGTGATGAATTTTCAATCCTGTGTTCGTGACAAACCTTGTCGTGACAACTCTCGCGTGCTAATTTGGGGTTCTGCACTGTACCGTTTTAGGAAGCTTTTCCGCTTCCACGACGTATTGCATTTCCTAGTCCACACAGAACATGTGCCGGGAAGAAGAGCACCGTCACGCCAGATCTCTGAATTGAGGAAACATAGAAGGAGCTAAGCAGATGCGGTTTATCTTCCGTCACATAACTTTCTAAAGTGGTCCGTCTTTATATTTTGTATTGTTAAAAGTGCACGATATATATGTAATAACATTCATCAACATAGGGGTAAAAACAAAACTGGAAAGTAATCGACTCGTATTTATCAGATTTCTGTCATTTGATAGTGTACAAATTAAGTTGATAAGTTAAATCACTCTTTTAATATATCGTCTCTCAAGAAACAACACAGCCTATGTGATAATAAGCAAACATTCCAGGGAAGATGAAAAACCAGTGAGCATCGGCGGTTTATTCATTATAAATAAACTTTATTGTCAAAAAAGCAGTTGCAAACTGCGTATGACCACGTGGGGATAAGTTACATTTACTGGAACTAAGTTACATTAAGTTATCTGTAATAGAAATAGGCGGTGTTTTGTTTACTGGAAAAAGACAACATCAGTTTATTCTGTTGATTTTTCGACGAATTACTTCGTGAGAACATACGAAATGCATGTTTCCATGGAGATAGAAAAAACACAATTTCCGAAATAATGTCACTTAGGCGATGTTGTTTCGTCAGCGACGAAATCGAAAATCTGGCATCGTATTATTGGAACCAATCAATCATTTTCTTTCCCCAATCGAATACCTTATCCTATACCACTGTCCTACAGTGCCACTGCACACAGTTTCCAGAACTAGAGATCGCATCCTGTGGAACTTCCTGGAATACTCCCCTTGTGTGTAGCCCTTCGCTGCCCTGCAGGTCCCTTCCTGGCAAGCGGGTGGGTCCTTCGCCCAAGGGAGCCCTCCAGACAATCCCTTCACCCTCTGCACGCGACTAGAGGGCAGGCGGAATTCCACGGTAGGGGAGATTCGAATCCTGTCATAAATTCATGATAGAATTTCGGAACGCAATGTGATGTGAATTTCTACATTGAACATTCTGAGTCCACAACATTTTATACTTGGCGTTTAGAAATTCTCAATATCGGAGAGGAATTGCTTCTGCTTAGAAATATTCTTCTGTTTGTAACTAATAATAATTCATTTCAAAGAAATTAGTCTTATAAGTAGGACCTTGCACTCGAGGGTACTACATTATTTTTTATTTTAAATCTGGAATTCTTCTTGAACAAACATTTTTTTTTTCTAAAATAGTGAAACCAATTTACATCATAGAGCACATTAATTATAAAACTAGGTAAATTGCCAATATATCACCATTCGATGATGTTACATTTATTGTTCATTTGCTTTCATTTTATTTTATTTTAATCGACTCCCTTCGCTCACTGTATGTTTGCCTCAACACCACATTTCGAGTTTCGCTCCAACAAATTTACTGAAGACTTTCATTCCCAAACTCTTTCAGGCATTTTGCCCACGTCACGCTCCAAGAGTTGGAATCGACAATTGTTATTCGCTATCCAATGCTTACTTATGAGGCAATTCGTAATAGTCTCCTATTTTTTACGTGGTATAAATACTACTGGGTATAAATACAATTGTTATTGCGCACACCGTTGAGACAACGACTTCTCGTCGTAGTGCAGACAAAGAAAATTAAACTTTCTTTAGACATTAGGCTCTTGTTGTCGACTTTTAAACTTTCTATCTTTCTTAGGGGTCGTTCATATTATTCCGTAACACATCGTCGGGGGAGAGGAGTTATGTAATACTGTTGCTCTGAGAGAAGGAGGGGTAGGTGGGCGTTATACTTGGTGTTTATGAAACCCTGTTTTACAGGTTATACTTTATAGGGCGTTTTGAACCTTAAGAGTTTATCATAGTAGTGCATTTACGTCTATCATCATTATATTATGAAATTATAAACTTTTACGTTGTGGCTAAGTAATTCTATAAAACGTCGCAAAAGTTTATAATTTACAGTTTGTCATTGTATTTTCGTGCTCAACCACTCAGCGACAGCCAAGACCAATCAAGGGAACAATTAAGACCGTGTTACATAATTTCTCCACACATTATTTGAAAATCAACAAACACTTTTCTTAATGAGTGCGAGGAGTAGCTAGCGATCCGTAATTATTGAGGGAAGGGTAAGAGATATCTTTTCATCTTCTCTATATGGGGTGGGGTTGTAAAAAGGGGTAATTTTTGCGTTACGTGATTTATGGACGGCGTATCAATGCATTCACTAATGATTCTCCAGGTCCCAAGAGTCCTTTGAAGTGAATAGTACATCAAAGATTTTGTTCTCTGGGAGACGATAACTACTGAAAAGCCGCTCTTCATTCCAAGTTCCAAGCAACCGCTTGTCATTGCCATGCCCCTGCGCTGCAGGTTTTATTGCTCTGCTTCCGGTGGCTCATGACCTGACGTCCCTGTCGACGACCCAGCCACGACATTCCGTGTTGCGAAGCCAAGCAAAAAGTTCACCTTCGTTAAGAAACCGAAATATTCGCAAATAGAATCATATTTACTACTGAATTCAAGAGATTTGTTATAAGACAAAAATATGAAGAAAATCTCTGAGTGAAAATGTCAGAAGCCTATACCATATAATACGATTCGTGTAAAAAACATCAATCATCATCAAATGTAATTAGTTTTTATTTTGATCATTTAACAAAGATAGAAGACATCTTTAAATATTAAAATTTGGACGAATAGTTTAGATTTTACAAGAGTTTTAATGAAATGGTGCAGCCGCGCTGCCTCCGTTGCCTTGGAAGCGAAAATTCAAGAATTTATTTATTCTTGCTGCAGAAGGTGAAATTCAAAATGGTATACAATCAAGTTTTAAACTATTAATAATTTGTAAAACTAGGGTGACGTAAATGTTTTTAAAAACCAATAAGTATTTTAATTTTGTTATTCCTAAGTAAAAGAAGATTGATCATTTTTATTGAACAGATTGTAATCTAACAATTACATCAGAATATTAATCGGTATCACAAGTATACATTTTTTTTTTAATTCAAACATTTCCATGAAATAATATTCAAGCAAAGTGGAGATAACACAAATATGATCTCAGAGCATTGTATCAAGTCAGCATTGACTGTTTGTCACCTAAAATGACTATTTTCCACCTAGCAATCGGGTGGGTGTGACATGACAACATAATTATTGACATTTAATATAAGTAGTTGTATGTCCTAGAAACAATAAATAATTTATATCTTCCGAGAGTAGCATATAACGAGAAAAGTACAAACATTGCAAGAACTTCCTAAACCAACCCGCATTAAAGAACTCTTTACGTCAGCAATGTTCCAAAGGATAGACTGATAAAAATAATCAATTTTTCTTTCCAATTGTTTCTTTCCTCGATTATTATGAAAGTGTTGTGTAGAAATCTTTATTGACTTTTGAATATCACCTCCGACTAGCTCATTTCTCTTCAAACACATTATATCCTCCCCAGTGTTTCGCTCTATGTCATTACCACGACTCATTAATATTGTTCCCTCCGACGACGTTTCCTCCCCTGCTCCACAGCTCATCTCAGACGAGGGTCTGATTATATATATTTCGTCGCAATTCGTCACGGCCTCAGAACAAAGGTGGCGGAAACGCAGAGTTAGTTCATGTCGTCCACTTCAGAGCGCTGAAACATCGCCTACACAACCCTACAGGAATTTTCTATTCGTAATTATTGTGCTCTAAGAATGGTGTAGTTCAAAACAGATAGGACATTAAAAGACAGATATAGATTAGTGGGGTAGACAAAAGAAAGACAACATTGATATGACAAATGAAAATAGAGCTGAGCAGAAAAATGGATGAGTGAAGAGATTTACGAAGAAGAGTGGTGGGAAAGGAAAAGTATAAGACTAACAGATAAAGAACATGTTAAAGGGGAATGTCATTTAATGTCACGACGAAATTAACAGAAATTGTGAGTTTATAACGAATAAAATTTTTAATAATATAATAGTGGTAATAAAATTAATAAACAATAAAAGTAAGTATTGAGCGATGTGGGACTATTTTGTCTTCAAAAGCGTAATCCCTCTCTTTGAATAGTGTCATAAGAGAAAAAGAAAGTGTGAGTTTTGAAAATACCTTTAGATGTGCACCCACGGATTAGTTCTCACCGTCCACCACGCGTGTTAACTCATTAAGAAAAACAAAGCAAATGTCATTATGAAGATCATTTTTTCAGGCTCTCTCTCAATTCTTTGTATAATTGTCACTAATTAAGACCGTGATTTGGTTCGTTTTCTTCTTCTCGAGTTCGAATTCGTTGCAAGGGGGTGCAGATACAATCAACTTTCTAAAAATTCGTGCTAACTTTCTCAGTGAAAATCAAATCACATAATCTATTTTTACCTTTCATTTAAGATATATTCAATTTTGTTGCAATTCAAATATATTTTGAGGAATGGTGTAACAAAATTAATAAAGAATCGTAGCAAAACCGTTACTCGAACAAGACACCAGGGAGTGCAAATGTCTCGCAACCTAGATACTAGAGCAAAAGCATACTAGACCAATTTATTAAACAATGTGTCCACATTTAAGCCCGTAAAATAAACACGAAAGATATGATCAAATAATTATTCGACCACAGGCGCAGATCACGTATAAAAGAAACATAATTTACAAGAGTGTGGTAAAGGATACAAAAGGGTGGGTAAAGTATAACGGGACAATCGATGTATTCAGTTGGACGGCCGAGAATATTGTCTATGCCATTCTATTCCATACTCAAAAGGTTCGAGTAATGTATTCCAAGAACCAAAGCGTAAAATATATTGAAGATTACAGGTAAAAGTACTTAATAGTATTTTTAATCTTGCTACAAATGGAGATTTTAGTAATCTTATGATAATAATTTCAGGGATTTGTCGACATTTCGAATTTAACTTTCCGGAAGTGATGTATGGAGACCCATTTATTCCCTGGGAAAAATATTCTTTGATTTTTATGTAACGTTACGTTGCCGCAGAAACAGCTGTGAAGTGTAGAGAAGATTGTACCTCATCATATTCTAAGGAGAGGTATGAGCAACCGTTTATAAGATATCGCGCAAGCAAAACACCTGCGCATTACGGAATCTGAATGTTACAAGTCTTCAAAGCAGTAATTGAGCACGACCAATCGGTAATCGCTTATCTTTACGAGACTGCCGTTATTTTTAAGTAAAGAAAGCAGATATGATCAAATTCTTGTCGACACTGGTAAATACAACCGCACCATAAATAATGCGGACAATTTAGGTTATTTTGTGATTTTATGGTAGAGTTCTTTAGAAAAAGAAGTACTAAACGAGTTAAATATAAGAGTAATAGGGGAAATCCCCGGCGGGACCAGAAAGAATTTGTAGCTTTTCATTTCAATGTCTCAGTTCGTAAATGCGACAACAGAAAAGCGAACCCTCCTTCTTCTATACACCTCCTACTACTCCTAGTATCAATAACTCTTACCTCTTACACCTCCACGTGGGCCGAGTTGTTGGTAAACCCAACTAATCGGTCCACCAACTAAGAATAGTCCTTCCTCCCACCTCCTATCGTCCCATGTATATAAGCTTTAATAGCACGCTACAATTCCCATTTACAAATAGTACAACGTAAAAATTGAGAAAGGGAAACCAGACATAATTCGGCACATTTTTGGCCAAAAAATGGCAATTAGTATAGAAAACGTAAGTTTCATATTTTGTTAGATTATACATTTTTGGAAATAAACACAAAAATTAATAAATAAATAAATTTATTGTCAAAAAATCAGTATAGAGCATCTGTTCCTGTATATAATCAATGGTAACTTTCATAATATCGAGAGACATTCAGGTCCGGTGAGTAACAATGTTTCGGAAAATGTATTTCTTTATTCACGTCTTATATAGGTAGAGATTCTCCTTACTACTAAATCCAGTCATGTGCTTCCATGAGCATAATCTTCATCTTCCACTTTTCTTTACTCGTTCTGAGCAACTCGTTAATATCAAAAGTTATTATGCGGTAATCTCCAGAATTTACCCAATAATTGAAAACTACCGAGCAAATACACAGTGTTTACAGGAGAATACAGTTTGTTTGAAGGGACATAATTCTTTATGCAATGACTCAATGTTTTAATAATCAAAAGAGAATTATCACAATAAAATATGTTCTATATGCTTACTCACCAGTCTTTCCTCTACTTCTCCACGGTGAAGAAGCACCACCTTAACAAACAAGAGAAATTATAAAATTTTCATTCTTTCTCATAATAAAATATCCTATTATAATAATCTGCCGAGACTGCTTCGTAGAAAACAACCCGTACATAACTCTTCAATGAAAATCAGTCGGTATATTGTGAATGAACCTTTAATAAAACACTAAGAATTAACTAGAACAGCAAACATTAGTTTAGGGGCCATTCGCACATTAGATTATGTAGTAGGAAGTTCGAAAATTGTGGTCAATCGTAATATGAACTATATCTGATAATATCTTTTAAAAATTTCTTCTAAAACATTATTGAAAAGGACAAAATTATACAATGTTGTTTTATAAACATAGAAATTTGTTACGTCTCATCGGGAAGGGTCAAAATAATGTGGCAAAGTGTAAAAGAGGCATGGGGCTAAGGTTAAAAAAGGTTAAAAACGAATGTAGCGTAATTTGTAATGATCCCATAAAAGCTAGATAAAACGGAAATATCTCAGAATACAGTGAACAATTGTTTGATGCGAATGTCACAAATTACTTGATTTCATTCATATAAAATTCAAGAATTTGAAGAGTCTATCAAAAAACGCATTCATTTTTAGAATATCCAATTATGTAAATTTTAACAATAAATAAACTAAATTGTATTGTAAACTATATTGTTGAAGTTGAATTAAAGAATGAAAAAGAAAATTGCACACATAATTGTACAATATTATTCAACGTCAAACCTAAGAACTTCATGTAAAAAAATAATCATTCATGTAAAAAATAGGGAAATTATTTCGAGACTTCGAGAAATTATTTCGAGAATTGTACAAAATTATTTCGAGACTTCGATATTGTGAGACGTTATTGTGGAGTAAAGAAAACAACGTACAAAAGCAGTGGCGTCTTTGAAGAATGAGTAATTCAGAATGTATGGGATCCTTACAGAGCAAAAGATCCAATGATTTGTTTTAGTAATATTTTAGAAGCGAAGTATTATAATTTTAGAGTAGAATTGTAGAGATGCATCATCTTGTGGAAGATGTTTACGTGAAGAAACGAGTAGCAAAATAAGAAGTACGATAGATGAGTCATCACAATTAACAGATTAGATTCACTTAGCTATTACGAGATGGAACACTATTTTCATCACAACGCGATCGTCACTAAAAAAACGAATAAGGATACCAACCCACGAATAGAGGAGATCTCGATTTGAAGTTCCGACTTCCGGCCACGAAATTGATGCAATAAGTGAGATAGCGTCACTCTCCCTCCGCTTCCTGACGGCAGAAGAGGAAGCAGCTTCCGTCGAGAGGAGATTGGAGAGAAAATGATGGAAGATGAAATCACTCGAGCAGAGCTCCTAGAAGGGGCAACGCAGACAAGTGGACACGTTGTGCGCCCGCTACTAACGAAATCGCGCAATCTTTTCATACCTCTAACACAGAGAACTCAGCGACGTGTTTTCATAAAATTCCCATATTTAGGTACTTTACATAACTTTATCTTCTCAGATTACTTTAAGCACTCCTGTTTAACTTGATCTCTTGTCCATCTCCTAGCTATTAAATATACAAGTTCCCGTTGTTGGAACAGGTAGAAAGTGAGTTCATTTAAGCAATTTTGTCTCTGATATGATCCGAAAATTATTGAGAACTATTGTTCTAATGGAAATGATATAAGAAATGTTAAAAATATTTCCATATTTCCATGGACTGAAAATATTTTTGTGACTGAAAAACGTATAAATCGGAATGAGATAAAATCTCGTTCCGCTTTTAATATAACGACTATTCGTGGTGTCAGTTGAGGTAAGTACATCAAGGCAGCAACCAGATATTAATATAAACATTTTGTTCTATCAAAATTGTAATTCTGAACAAATTTCTTCAAGATAAAATTGACGTTACTTTTTGTTGCCGACCTATGCTTCAGAATACTCCGGATCTTCATAGACTATTTTGTAATAGAGGACAGATATTTCATGAAATTAAATTCCCATTTGACTAATTAAATTCCATTTTCGCAGTGTTCAAACAAATTCAAATATTATGAATTATTAACTTTCCACAGTATACAAACAAATTCAAATATTAAGAATTATGAACTTCTTTCCACAGTATTTTATTTATAGTACTTATTAACAGTACCGTATATTAGTTATGATAATAATAATAATAATAAATTTTTTGTTAAAAAAGCAGGACAAACTGCGTATGACCACGTGGAAGACAATATACTAATTTACTCTCCGGGAGCAAGCAACGGACCTGCCCATCAATTCCGATCGAAGGTCCTAATTCAGAGGTGGATTTAACGTTTCAGCGCTCCTAACGAAGTTCTAGGGCGCATTTCATATTATTGATATCGAATTTCAAACGGAATGAATCGTAAAAGAAATACCGTTTTCTTTGAAGAAAGCAAGCTTTTTAAAAGTCAACCTTGTTGTTCCTGTAGCACAAGCAAAAAGTTACGAAGACAAATGAACGGCGTCTCGTTTGAAGGAGACTGTGCGACCCTTGGGTTGTAAAACCGTCCGTCGCTTTTGTAGCGCCCCGAACGTGGAACATTAGGGAACAGTTGGAGGGAATAGCAGCTATTTTTAGAAAGCAACGTCTCTTTTGGAGATCCCTCCCAAAGGCAGCGCCGCTCCACCGCGCAGTCTTCGATGACAGTATTCCCCTTGACTCGGATTAAGCAAAAGGTATGTGAGTGACGGGTTAGCTCAGATAAAAATCCCTATCTTAGCAAATTGGTGTCCTTACATTGTGGAACCTTGTCTGTGTATTCCTTTCATTGAGAAATTTTGAGCTAACAAGCTCAAAGCGATTAATGTAGATTGGGGTTTATCAGAGTAGATTCTCACTTTTCTCCAAGCACCCTGTTTTTCAAATATTACGGCACTTTTGAAACAAATAAAATTGGAACGTGTATCTTATTCGTAGTTTTTTTTTCCTTTATAAGTTACGTTGTATATGAAAAGTCTTGTAATTGTGAAAATTTTCAATAGGGAGATTTTGACGGAAAATTCCATTTTAGTTTCCCTAATACGAAATAATTGGTTTTTAGAATAACCTGTAATCTGTGAGCAGAGATGATTATTAAGCAGATGTCAATTTTGTATTTGCAGTATATTATCCGCTGGTCCACCACACATCGTGACCTCAATTTATCACACAAATATCGTACTGTACCTCATAAATGATGTGATTACGTTCGGTCAAGAGAAAATGACGACGAGCCGGGAAACGAACCTGGAACACCTGCATTGATCGCAGGGGTGTTAACCACTACATCATCCGTTCGCCTTCTACAAACGTACACCATTCCACTCAGACCTAAACCCCTGAGGCACATCCCCATACAGGACACAAGTGAACTTCACACATACCTACGTGTTCAAGGTTACCAACTTCAAGATAACTTTTTAAATAGTGTTTATTTAAATATGATTTTTTAAAGTTTTGAAAAGGAAATGAGTTTTTGGAGACAATCGGAACACTGCGCTAGTGCAGGTAACTTAATCTATGATCAACTCCTTCCAAAAATCACTGTTTCCTTGATAATTATGAATTTCCGAACCCTAGAAATGCTAGGAACTCAAATTATATTAGAAAAAGAATATTATATATTATTAAGATATTTTTTAGGTGATTTAAGGCGATGAAGTCGTCCGAAATGTTTTAGGGACGAGGTAAACAACTGACTCATCCTTCCGAAATGTGTCCATAGCGCTGAGAAACGAAGTTTGCTTCGTACAAAACACCAAAGTAAACAGGCTGACCTTTGCTTTCTCGAGGGAAGAAAGACCCACCACTGCGGCGCCGTTCTCTTCATTTGTCAGCAGCGAGATGTCGACAAGAGACGTAACACGGGAAAATAGAGTCCTTAATAGAAAAGAGAACCACTAGTCACGTCCACAGCTTTTGAATACATGATTTCTCATAACAGACATATTTACTATGCACAAATTCTTCGCCTCTTTGGCGCCAGCTGGCACTTGGTTCACACCTTATTGGATGAGTAAGGGGATAGGGAGGGACAAACGACACAATCAGGTGACCAGCAACAGCTGATAAAGAAGTATCGGAGATGAGTTTCGAAATGATAGCAACAAAAGAGAAATTCAAGTTGTTTAGAGACTGTGTCGACAGTATAACAGAAATAAAAATTGACTAAAGATATAAAAATGTACTGTAAATAGTTGGTACTCCATCATACATTTAAATACGTTAAAGACAATGTTAAGATCATCGGATGATGAGAATACGACATCAAGAAATTCCGAATTATATTTCCACCCCTGACAGTTTTTTAAAATTCAGGACTCTCTGGAAAATGACAAAAAACACGGGACGCTTTTTGTTCTCACGACTTCCAGCCAGCATTTTCAGATACATTATAAATGTATTGTCAAGTAAAATGATGAGAGGATTTGTGTTCATAGCCGAATGGTTATTATTTCAGTCGTGTTTATGACTATGTAATGCGCTTCGTTTACAAATCGAGGCAACACAGATACATGACACTAAAGCCAGGTGAAAAATAAATGCCATAATGTTTTGTATATGTAAGTCTAGTGGCATAAATGAACAGCTTTAGAACATTGCTACTCTAAGATCATTTAATTACTTTTTCGAAGGTACGTGTTCGTGTCGTTAGAATTGTAAAGTATTTCCGAATTGTCAACAGCTAAGACAAGTCGAACGCTGGACTGGTGAGGAACAACACATTCAAAACACAAAAATGCATTATATTACGAATTAAGTGTCAGTAATGAAGTAAATAGGCATTACTTTCTCATGTATGAAGTACAAAGTATTGTAATTCTGAACACTTTTTATTAGAAATTTTAATATGTTCGTTTTGGAGATTCCTGACACTGAAGAGAGTGTTTTAGAATTCCTTCCATGTTTGCCCAGAAATTGTGACAAAAAGGATGAGTCGATCCATTCACGTTTGGTATACTGAGTAGCGACTACTTCTCGGAGTACGCGCTTCAGAATTTTGGTCTAATTCAAAAGGTACTCCATATAGAAATGGAAAATCAATTTGAAAATTCCTCAGAATTAACCAATAATTATAGAGCACGTGTTGAATTAGACAATAAATGTGAGGCAGGAAATATAAATAATAAATGGGAAATATCTAATTGTGATTTTAAGCCATTTTTTGCTCATTTTGTAACACGGGATAGGATAATAATTAAGAATTACGATTTAGGTTGTGTTTGGTCCAGTAGACTTTTCTACTTATAAAATTGCTCCATATATCTCGCATAACAACGAAAAAATAATGCGAAACAAAAATCATAAGGGTAACTAGAATTAGTGTAAAGTAGAGTTGCCGAGACGATACTTTGTCTTCAAGATGACAACAGACCTAAAGTGGTACTCTAAATTACGGTGGAAATCAGATTCGGACTGACCGTCCAGTCCACAGGCCCGTAGCCCTCTCTTAAAAATATGCAATTAAAATATCGAAAAAGAGAGGCGGAAAATAGAAATAATAATAAAAATCTACATTTAGCGGATGACGACGGCGCTGCTAAGAAGGTAGTGAAAGCAGAAAGGCACTTGTATGTGCTGTTGCTATCAATAACTCTGCGAGATCATTTCATTTTATTTTTCTAAAAGAAAGTACTGAGGATTAGATTAAATATGGTATAATGTGTAATGTATCAGTGTCCGGGCAGTTGTTTTAAATCTATGGAAATTCTTGTATTAACTCTCAAAAATTAATGAAATATTAAATTTCTAAAGTACGACAGGTTTTCTTACACTTTCTTCGCTAGAACAAATCTTCACCACCCCCACCCCCGGGCTTCATGGGTGTTTCTATGTTTGTGCTCTCACGATTTAAGGTCCGTGCCTTTTAGGGAGTCCCAGTCCGACCCTGGAGGAAATGATGATTACGGAGGCTCCGTCGCTGGTCTTGGAGTAGACATTCAAGGCGTGAGCGAATGGCGATCGTGGGTTGCGAAGAAGCGGCGCAGAGGGCGTCGGCAGGGTATGACGACTTCAAAGGAAACGCGCCGAGTTTGCTCTTCACAAGCGAAAGCCCGACTTATTCGCGACTTGGGAGCAGCGAGCGACGTCGACGTGAATGCGTGATGCAGCGGGAACACTTCAGAATGCTAACACAGCAGGTGGGTGTCTTCCGAGATGAAGGGAAGTAATGGCGAAGTCGAGATGAAGATGATTGAGCCCACGTGTTGAGGAGGCTATTCATGAGGAATGGGGCTTCTAAAATTCCCCTCCAAGTGATATTGACAAAGTCAATATGGAATTTTTAGAGATTTAGATGAACATGATGTAGAAATAACCAAATAAATATCAATATCAACGTATAACATAATCAATTGTAACTATAATTTACATTCTTCATCAAGAAGTTTTCATACAAAATTGAATAAATTTTTAAATTAACATCACAAGCATTTTTAAAATGATGAAACAATTATAAAATTATCATTATTGTATTCTGGGTGGTATTTGTTTCATTCCTTTGTTTTATGTCGTGTTTACATCACGAGACAGTCATTTCTTATTATTGGTTAATCTATTTGTGACTCCTATTATTGTCTTTAGACAACGCCTATCTGCCACCTGATTTACTGGTATTGCCGGTCCCCTACCTAAAGGTGGGCGTATTCTATTATCTAAACCACTTCTTTGATGTATCAAACAAAAACTTGCAAGACACTCATACTTCTCTTCTGTGCCTGACGCTAAACGTGACAACTCCAATATAAATTCCATACTCTTCATCTCCCTTATATCTCGTGGATCGTAAACCATCGAATTCACAATATCACAACACATGAGTTTTGCTGAACAGTTTTGCTGATCCACCACATTCACATGTCGCATCACTTATATTCCTAAATCGTGCGAAATATAAAATTATTCGTGCCGTTATTATTTCCCCAGGTTGGTTTTATATAAATTTATACGTTGTTCTCCATTTCCCGGACCTTCTTGCATCAAATTAAATAAATAAACATACTGTCATTAGAACAGTTACAAACTGCGTATGGTCACTTGGAAAACAATGAACTAATTTACTCTCCGGAAGCAAGCAAGGGACAATCCCATCAATTCCGATCAAGGGCAAAATTTGTTGTGAGTCTAGTAATATCTTCGTTATTTTGGTTAATACTTGTCAACATTGTCTTTTCAAATAAAATAATGGCTTTATATCACTTCATAACTTAAAAGTATATTCCAAAGGGAAAACTCCTACTCAGAATGGCTTCCATTTGAAATGAGATGACCGTCATCTGTCGATACTTGATTGATCCACACATTTTGGAATCAAAGCTGCACTGTTCTCCAGTCTCGCAACAGAATTGCTGTACTCCATTTTATTCCAATCGAGGAATAATTTTCATACAAAAATTCCTATCGTGTCTTACCATAATCAGTCTTCCAGTATTTATTCATTCATACATTTAAGCAATTAGGAGAACTTTTAATTACATCACACGATATTTGTTCCCCAAAGTGATGAGGAAAATGGAATGTTGAGGTGCGTTTGCGGTATTCAGTTGTAATCTCCGAGTTCACTGAACGAAATGAAGGCAAGTACGTAGTTGACTGTGTTTGCCGAGGTCGCATAATGGGATGCAAATGACGCAGTGACGCGTGGGCATATTTGACCAACGCATGCACGCACTTACCACACATGGTTGCGACGTCTCCCCCCCCCCTTTGCCCATGTAGAGAGAATACACTAATGAGTTCAGACCTCACAATGGAACCAACACTCGAAATGAAAAAGGCATTACGTCGCGGACCATCTCAGCAAATGTAAGCAAACGCTGCCTGTGGAAGCTTCTATAGATGATTACACGCAATTCAATGACTTGGCTTGTTAACTTGGTGTTATCAAGTTAAATAAATGCGAACGGACCAAACTCGTTTCAAGTAGCGTATTGTCTATTGTTCACGAGGTCATCCGTAGCATTTAACTACTGTTTTGCAAACAAAGTACAATAATTTTTTTACCATAAATGTCACAAGAGATTATACAAAATTCATTGCCGCAGCCTTCACGATTGGTGGGTATAACTACTCAGGAAAAGTAAATCAAAAGACAACAACCTCGTTAGTTAGTGCTGGGAATGGGGAGTGGGCAAGTAATATAAATAAATAAAAAACGACATAGGTGTTATTTTATCAAAAGCAAATGGTGACACCAACTCATCTCAATGTAGAGACACATTTCAATATTGGAATAATATCACAAGTGCACGACAACACGCTCCTCAGAGGCTTTGTAGCCAAATCATGTGGTTATATTGTAACTGTTCAAATAATCAATATAGTTTTTATAACATGTACATGTGTTAATTTCTTCTTAATGAATATTGAATCGTATTTGTACACAGAATTTTTAGGATTTTTCATTTTAAAAAATGTTGACATTAATTTCAGCAAAATCATATTGTCGTTTAGTGATACAACACATTTACTTAGTAATTAATGTACGTATGAAAATAAATTAAGCAGATACGATACAGAAGTAGAGGAGAATGGCTTAAGATACGATATCAATACCCAATGCATAGACAGATATTACTAATTTTTGGACAGAAAGTAAAAATAAAAATTCAAGCAAGCTAAACACTGAAAATAGTGTATATCCGATGATCAACCATTAGTTGAATCAGAATAATGTAAAGTGAAATGAATGTATCCATTTTTAAATAATCCCCAAATTTTTCCAGTTCCAGTATAATACCAGAGAAAAATTAATTCACAAAATTAAATTTTCGTAAAAGGACTGGAATCATGAATCTTGTGATTGTTTGATTCACGCGTTATCTTCTTCTCCATTTTTTTGCTTTTTGCTTTTTGCTTACTGCATTTTGATTTAAGGTAAATATTTAGGTGCATCCATTTTATTCTAATAGTAAACAATGTAATGAAATGATCTGTTACACAGAAATGAACTACATAAAAACGCTTTTTCACCCCAAAACACTTCTTTATGAAACTCTATTCTTTATGAATTTCATCAAAATCGTTTGAACTGTACTAAAAAAATCTAGAAATGGCAGACAAGAAAAATCAAATTTAACTCTCAATTATTGTATGTATTGTATGTATTTTCGTTTCGGCCAACGAGGACCACGAAAGACGAGTACCAGTAAGGCTCATTTAGTGATTTGAGTTTACTCACTAGACTCGTCTTAATAACCGACATCGGAGCAGCGTCTAGATATGATCCAGACCACTTGTATCCAAGCATTACAACTGCGGTTGTTAGTCGCAGAGGTCGGACTCTTTGTACATCCCAGCTAATTAAACTGGGATATGGATACAAAGAGCTACAAATTTCATCTTGCCCCGCCCGGGTATCAAACCCGGGATGACTTGGTGACGAGCAATCACGCTGACACCGTGGCTACTCTCAATTATTATTATTATTATTATTGTGATTCATTTTCTCGGATATATACATCCGGTCCATAATGAGTGAGGGGCCATTACGGCATTCCTCTCTCTGTGCTAATCTTTTATGTTTAACACAGTGCGCACTATTCTACAAGTTTCTAAAATAACTGATTTCTGTGTTTTAATGATCATTTCAGTTGAGTTTAGTCCTATTTTTTCAAGGTATTATCTAAGATTATTTACTAAACCATTTGCTGTAATAGCTATAGGAATTTTATCTATGGAATTAAGTCTATATTTCTTTGTACTCTATAGCCAGAGGTATGTATTTGGATATTTTTTCTGATTCAGCTTTATTGATGTTGTGGTCTGCTGGGTGAGTGACATCAATGAGAAATGCAGATTTTTCTTGTAAGTCATGGAGGAGGTTGTCGGGTTTGTTGGCAGTAATTGTTTTGTCAGTATGAATAGGGATGTCGTAGTACAATCTGTATCTCTCGTTCTCCATGGTAGGAGGAGGACGATAGTCGTAATAAGGAAATTTTTGGTTTTCTAATAGAAGTCCTGTTTTTATTGCGAGAGCCTCGTGAATTATATTTGCAGTTAGTTTGTGGAGATGTAAATATTCTGTATTAACCAGATTTGAACATCCAGTTATTAAGTGATCTATTGTTTCTGAGGTTCGTTGACATATTCTGCATTCATCAGTTATGTCTAGTTTTTCAATATATATTTTGTAATTCTTAGTGGTGACAACCTGATCTTGAATTGCATGAATAAAGCCTTCAGTCTCACCAAATAGAGACCCATCTCTGAGCCAAAGCGTCGATGCGTCTTTGTCGGCATTGTTGAGAGAATGGGGAAATCTACCATGGAGAGCTTCTGACTTCCATCCTTCAATCCTTTCACCGGTTGTGGTGATAGTGGGATAATAACTGTCATCATTCAGATTAAGAGGAGGGAAACCTTTGTCTGATATACATACTGCATTGTGAAATGGTGATGTTGTGGCTCTGGAGAGAAAATATTCTTTCATGGTATTCATCTGTCTATTGCAGATGAAGTCTGCAATATTGAAAGTCTAAGAGGCCTCTTCCACCTTCTTTCCGAGAGACAGAGTCGTTCTACAGCTGAGTGAGGGTGATGAATTCTGAATTTTGTGAGAGTTTTACATACTAGAATGTTAAGGTTATTTAGATGTTTGGGACCATGGCACTATTCCGAACGAATACGTAAAAACTGGTATACTCCACGTACTAATTGCTCTGATTTTGTTCTTGGCAATGAGTTCTGTTTCTAGGATTTTCCGGAGGTGAAATGTGAAAACTTTTTCCAATTCATTTGAACTGTTCATCACTTTCTAATAATTTGAGGGCACTTGGCTCATTTTTGATCTCTCCTTTTATTACTTTTGAAGTAGCACATTTCTCAATTTCATTTGAATGTCTCTACTGAACATGGTAGTAATATTTAGGAGACAGGTCACTTCAGTTTCAATACTTGCATATAGCTTCAGATCGTCCATGTACATCAATTGGTTAACAGTGTGCAAGCTTTTCCTTTTGTCCGTGAGTTTGTAACCAAGGCCTGTTTCACGTAACAAGAGATAAGGGGTTTATGGCTAAACAGAACCATAAAGGGCTCCACGTGTCTTCCTGAAAGATGCCTCGCAAGATACGAATAGGTTTAGATTTCAATATTGTTTCGATCTGTTAACACAAGCTCTGTGCACCATGACCTCATTAGGTACTTCAGTACTTCAATGATGCTATCATGTATCCCATATATTTCTAAAATTTTGAGAAGCCAACTATGAGGTACTGAGTCGTAAGCTTTCTGGTAGTCAATCCAGGCAACTGATAGGTTTCTTTTCCTTTTCTTCACTTGTCCTCCAATTATTTCATCTACAACCAACTGTTCCTTGCATCCTTTGGTCCCCTTACGGCATCCTTTCTGCTCCTCGCCAAGAGTGTTTTCGGAAGTAAGGTGTTGCTTGTGGGCCAGTATTGAAGATATAATTTTGTACAGTGTATTTAAGCACGTGATTGGCCTATAGTTTTTTGGATCTCCAGTTTCTTTTCTTTGGTTTCAAATAGATAATTGCTTGGGAAATGAATGAAGGGACATCTGAGGGGTCATAAATATGTTATTGATTATGTCTAGGAGAGGAATACGGAGTGTAACTAAATACTTCCACCAGAAATTTTGAATGCCATCCGGGCCAGCCGCTTTCCAGTTGTTCAATTTCTTCGTTACCATTTTGATATCACAGGAGGTTACAGTGGGTTTTTGCATAATTGATGGGCACTTACGGGATTCTTCTTCTATCCGATCGGCGTGAAGATTATGATTAATAGGATTGTCCCATAATTCATTCCAGTATTCTTCAACAAGCTTTAAAGCTGGTGGGTTACCTTGAAAGTGTGTCTCAGATAGACTGGTGTAAAATTGTCGCTGGGTTAGACCAAACCTCCTATTTTCGAATTTTCTCTTGTTTGATTTATTGTACCGTCATAGTCTTTTTCAAAATGCTGCAATTTTTTGTTTTAGCGTGTTACTATGTAGGTCTAATTTTTCATTAAATTCAGATTCCTCTTTTCGTAATACTTGTGCTTTTAAGATGTGGTATACTCTATCCCTCAGGTGTTGCTTGCATTGGTCTCTTTTTACTTTCCAAACGGAGAGTTTTGCTATGTCACTTCTGAAGTGTTTAATCATATTCTCAATTCTTCTTTTCCATTTAGGCACTGATTTTTCTGTTTTGGTTCGACTTTCGGGTTCTGTTGCTTTGTTAATGTTTTGTATATTTAGCTCATAGCAGCGCAATAAGCATGAAGTTGAAGGGATTCTAAATTACTTATTGTTACTGATTTAAAATGATCATTAATTAAGCCTAAAATTTGAATGTGGTCTTGTTAGGGTATAACTTGGGTAATGGTTTTCTTTTGTTTGGATCTGTTCCACTGTGTAGTGTAATATTTCTATCTAGGTCTGTTTTTATTCTTGTCCTTAGTTCTAGAGACAAGCTGTCTTCTCCCATTTGCATGTTGTTATTATTATTATTATTATTATTGTAGTATTAGATTAATCCATATGAAGTGCTATCTTGTACTTCATTTCACTAGCTTCGTAGTGTTGTAGGATGAATGAATCCAAGGACAAAATGAATAAGAAATAATTCATTTTCCAGATAAATGACACTGGAATTATTCATTTATTAATTTATTTCATGACTTCCAAATATTGAAATAATTGGCAAATAGTCAAGAAAGAGAATTGATGGCGAAATGAAACCTGATTTACAAACTACTTGACTTCTTATGACTTCAAACCACGAGTGAACAGGAAAGAGCACAATGGAAGGAACTTACAATGTTGGAGACTACGAGAACAAATAGAACTGAACACAATGCCTTATTCTAAAGACCAAGACATTATGAGTCCTCCACCCACAGGCAAAAGTTACGATGCGAATGAATCATGGCTACTCGGCTTTACCTTTCGAGAGCTCCTTCAAATGTCCTGCAGTCAAATTGGATCTGCTCTTCAATTAAACCTTTGTGTCACGCTCGATAGTACAATGTGCTGGATTTTACGACTCTTTTAGAGCGATTTGCACGGTGCAGAGGCGACGTTGAACAAATTGACCAATAAATGAATGCATTATTTTGATTCACCGAAAGAGATATTTACCAGTAAAATGTCTCTTGCTCTCCCCTTCCTCCCACCAAGGAAGTAGTCAGAGGGGAGTAGGTCTGAGGTGTAAATGAATAATTTCTTACAATGGCTTGTATTTTATTTTTATTTAAAACTTTTATATGAATACAAACTCAGCGCCAATTCAATCATTGATATCCGCATTAGATATAGGTTATATTTCATTTTGTGGACCTTTTTTTCAGGGATAGGGGGCGTCCGAACCTCTTGAACCTTCAGCTACGTCCTCGCCCCTCGCAAAATCAAGAGATGGATACGCGAGTGTGGGACACCAGAGAAAACCAGCGATTCTTTCTTGTTTTCAGAGATTGTCTTTTGGTTTACAACTATCTTGTATTGTAGTCCTTACTTCTTTGTCACAAAATTTGAATACGAGTGAGGTAAAAATACGTTTCATTGCAATAGAAATCTCTTAGATTGCGGTGAACCTCACCGCCAGGTAACATTAATTATGTTATGTTGAATGAAAATGGGAGACGGGACTGGGGTTCGAACATTTTCATTCAACATAACATAAGTTTCATTGCTAGTTGTCATCCCTGCTTCGAATTTTTTCTTTTTTATGAAGATATTCGTGTCTTATACGAGTAAATCAAACTTGCTAACAGTTCGCAGAATTTCTCAAACTCAATTCTACATTGCTGCAGATCGATCTAAATTCGTCTAATACTCGTTCAATGGTAGAACAATGTATTCTCTATGATTTGCAGCAAAGATTCCTGTGAAGTTAACTCACAAAGGTTTCTATTTCCAGTGAATAACTCACGAAATTCACTCTAGACGATTTTCGCTTTCTTCCCCTTCATTAGCATTACGTCGTTTCCTTTCAAGACCCTCTGAATGGTGACAGCAGCAAAGTTCCAGAAGGACGAGAATCTCATTTCCGGACTGAAAGTTGGATGGCGGAAAGGTGGGGGTCGTTCGCGGCGAAGGAACATACGAGCTCGATATGAGGAAAAGGGGGTTGGCAAAGGTGTTGGTTACTAGAGGATGACAAACGTGTTACACTGAGTATAATGAGCGCCATAAGGGAAGTTATGTGAGAACGATAAGGAAGATAGGGAGCTGGAAAGAAGTCACGAGAGAGCGCGAAAGGTTAAACAGAAATGTAATGGAAACTAAAAGTCATAATTTTCAATAAGATAAGAATAACGAGGATAGAACTTAAGATAAAGTGTTGGGCAAATAAAAATGCGCAAGTCTCGATAAGGGAATCGGGGGAAAGAAGAAAAACTCGATCTTAAATATTATGACAATAATAAGAATAATATAATAGATGGGTCCTGGGAATGAGAAGTGTTATTACAGTGGTTACTTATCTATTTAAAACTGACTTAAAAACAAATATTTGGCATTCAAACACTTTGTATGATACGTAATATACAGGGAAAGGGTGTACGGCTAACGCAAAAGAGATGACAACAATAGGAACAAATTTATGTGGCAGCAATGGATAGAAGAAACTTCTACTAATACACCCACAGTAGTCGCGGTTCAAAGCACTGATAACGAATCATCATTTTATGAGAGTTCCGAACGCAGACATTGAAATATTCTGCAGGCATCAAGACCCAATTCAGAATGAACAAAACACTTGAAAATTGTGGGATCATAATACTTTCAAACATAGATATCATGTTATTTTAGTGAAAAACTATTATGTGAATTTTGATATTGTCTCAATAATGTGATATACAATAAAATACATTTTGGAAAAAAAGTTACGTCATCAAGTAAACAATGTTGGTGTTTTTAAGTAATATAAATCTCATTACGAGATTCAAGTGCCATTAGCTGAGTGAAACAATACAAATAATAATAATAATAATAATAATAATAATAATAATAATAATAATAATCCCTCAGTAGTCACATTAACATATGACACCTACTATATTCTATACTATTTACGTCGACCTCTTGAATACATTATATGACCTTACTTGGATTCCACACAATAAATTTATTGCGAACTTTTAACGGAACTCAACAAAGACCATGTAATATATCCAACTATAATACGACATCCATGTCTCTGGAAATCTCTAAAAGCATTCGGTTTGGCGACACAGATGTCACATCTTTGCCTGCAGGTAATCAGAAAGTCAATGGATCAAGGAAACAAGCAACGATTTTCGGAGGGTAGTCCTCGAAATCCCTCCCTTCGCCTCTTGAGCGCTTCCGCGGAACCCTTCCGCCTTTATCTCCACTTCCTTAACATCCCACGAGCCGCAGCCATCTGGACCAATCAAGCGAGACCCTCCAAGCTACTGGCTGAGCTAGCTTCGACTGAGAGATGCACCCGAACGAGGTGGTGGCTTTTGCCTAATTGCTTCTGCAACTTGAGAGCTCTCTCCGACTAATTGCAGGAGAAGCTACACCCAGCCGATTGGAATTGCAACTTGCTAATGATACTCGTTGTTAGACCTCGAGGCTTGCTCTGGTCTCTGTGACTAACAACGAGTTCTAATCTTTCAGCTTTTCTTCTGAAAAAGGAAAGAATTCAGATCAAATTACCAAGTTTCAGGGAACGGTGTTCAAATATCCAATGGGAAATCCCCCAATGTGTAACCCCGCACACATACTTATGGAACTATACTGGTTGCATTGGAAGTCATATCTCTATACTTAATTCATTCTGTTCCATAGTTAAACATAAGTAAGTGTCGGTATTAAAAATAATTTATAGATACTTCATACATTTTACATTCATTTGCAGAGATATGATTTACAATATTATAAGCAGTAGATGATAGTTTCGCCTTACACAGGATGGCACAAACGACCACCTTATCAGTATCGTATCGTCCTCCCTGGAGTCTTTAGATGAAGGAAGAAATTTAATATTATGTGCATCCAATTCTGCTTATAATGCACATCCTGTTTATTGCTTTTTTATTTTCCAGTTTTTTAATCCTACACATATTATTACATTTTAGGTAACCCCGTTTTTTTAGAGTTATTTTCTTGCATGAAAATAGTGCCAATCATTTATAGAAACTCAAAACAAGAGGATACACGCACATTTATTTAACATGATGAATATGTAAACGTTGGAATAACTGAAATGCTACTTCACCTGAACGACGAAGTGTAACACTCTTACCTTCTGTGGAGCGGAATTTTCAAGTATTGATAGTAGCTATAATATTTGAAATATTTTCAAGTATTGATAATATGAATTTTCCATATAGATAGATAGAAAGATAGATAGATAAATAGATAGATAAATAGATAGATAGATAGGATAGAAGATGCAGCGCCAGAGCCAGCGGACAACTGTCGCACATCCTTTACAAGAAATATGTAGCGAAAGTTAAACTCCATTGCAACATTGTACTGGACGCGACTGTTGAGTCTATTCTCACACTATTGAGAGACCTCTCAATCCATTAAAAGTAGTTGCTGTTCTATACTTCCTGCATTACTTGGAGTCAATTTTCATTATTAAAAGACTACAGGTAGTTGTAAGCTTTTTTTTCATCGTATCAGGTTTTAGAGGCAAAAGAATAATAAAAAAATAAAAAATTAGTTTTTTAAATCCAGAAATTGAGGGATGGAATAAGTATGGAACTTAATCTTTCCTACAGTACATCTTTTTAAAATTGTTATACAAAAGAAAAAGTACTAGTGTACATTCGAAAAGTGGAAGAGTGGGGGAGGATGCAATCAAATTTTCGAGCAGGGTGACGGAGCTGCTTCCACTAAGTTATCAATAAACTCTAAATCCTTTTCACCAGTAATCGTTTTGTTAAAATAGACATGTACTGTTTCCATGTTTCGCCGAAAGTTTTCTCATATTCGTCCCTTTTCCCACAGCTGCACTAACAATGCGTGGGACAATCTCTTTCACAGTTACATTTGGGAAGAGGAACCGCTTCTAGCTTTGCTGAGATCATTAATTCAAAAGCGTGCCACTGGAGCTGCGTGAGCATTAGCGCGTGCAACTTAATACAGCTTATTAAGCAGCAAGGCCAAGTACCAATCAGCCCGGCCATCTCCACAACGGCCGAGGACGCACTGCTTATGCAATGAGACATTTTACCATGAAACAAAAAGGGAGCATCTGGGAAAATGTACGACGGTGGTGAACTCTGTAATATGTGGAGCATCTCTCGGGTTTAATTATTACCTAAAGAGAATAAAGACCGTTGAAATAAGTAAAAAAACTAGATTCTCTCATGCAGTTCGGTAGAATGAATAATATTACTTTATCTGCTCAGGTTTTTTTCTGAAAATTACTATCTCTGCATTACATTAACCTAGTTTAATGATTCAGGTAACAATGTGAATAATTATCCTAGAATAAGAAAACGTTTTGGAAGCTTTCATTAAAATCCAACATGAATTCAATTGTTTATCTGTAAAAGATAAGTACGATTGAGAACAAGAGCTCAGAAAATAGAAAAATTAACTAAAACGGACTTAATGAAAATTAAAAGAAAGAAACAAAACATAGTGGTTTACAAATTACAAAAATATCGGGGTTTTTCTTTACACCTTGAATACACCCTGAAATTCTTATCATATTTAGTCTTTGCATATTACGAAAATTACCTTAATAAATAGAAATTATGTTAATAACCCACATGTAATAAACAAAAATAACGAAAAAGGACAAGAAATCATTCCTGTTATGTTTGAGTTTTTGTCGGGGAAGAATTCCGATACAAACCTTAACATACATAATTTCACCATTCGTTAATATCCCAATAAAAATTAAATTTAAAAATAACTTTCATTGATCTTCTCATTCATGTAAATTAAGTGTCTACGCCACACCAATTTATAGAAAAAAGCACAAAGTAATGCTTTCACCGGAGTTTAGATATTTCTCAATAATCACTCTTCGTGTGTCCGTTAACAGCAATTTATTCATGAAACAGACTTATGAGTACTTGTACAAAAGTAAATCAATTTCAGAAGAAGAAACTTCTTACACGTTTAACATATTTTAAATTTTAATAATAATTATTATTATAAGCATTACTCGTCTTTCCACCAACGATAGTACGTAATCAAATCAATTATGTTCAATAATATGGAAAATACAAATAACTTCACTAACACATGTAAATTACACCTTATCATCACAATTATATTTTTATATTCCATTTAGCTCATTTATGTTTTAGGATAACTTTTACCGCGGAAAGTTTATTACTCCAAATTAAGAAGAGATGGAGATGACACCATAATAGTTTTCTCCCCTTACACACAATGTCCAGAGGATAAACTACGATAGTTAATATCAAATAAAGCTGTAATATGAAATTTTCGAAACACTTTACATTATTCGAATTATATCATAAAGTGTTTTCGAGGCTATTTGGATAACATTGGCTACCATACAACGTTTGACGTATTCCAGGAGTCAAATGAATATTCATAATAATGAGAAAATATTTTAAATATATAAATATTATATTCTGAGGTTTAGCCAATAATGGAGTAATCCAAAAGCATCATGGATGCAGTATGTATGTATTTCCTTTCTCCTTTTCCCTAGTCTAGTAGGGGTCCGAGATGGAGGATGGTAAGGTGCCTCTCTCTTTAAAGGTGCCTCTCTTTAATGTGGCAGGGGAATTACCAGGGTGCCGGATGCCCTTCCCGTCGCACCTCCCCGAGGCAGATGATCTATGAATGATACGAGGGTGAATGATGATGAGTGAATGTTGTGGTGGAATGATGGAAGGGGAAACGGGAGTGCCCCGAGAAAACCTGCCGGCAACACCGATCCGTCCACCACCGCGAATTCTACTTGGATCGGACAGGGTTCGAACCAGTGTCACCAGCGGTAGCAGGTGAGTACGCGAGGCACTAAGCTACAAGTCGCCCATCATGAATGTTATTAAGAATATTTTATTTAATCATAATATTTTGAATTTTATTATTATTTTTTAAACACTCTCTTGACAAATATCTTCTAAGATTTCAGCAGAATGTTATTGAGCTATTCGCACGATACATAAACGAGAAGGAAAAGAAAACCCTTGCAGCATTGTAAATCTGATGCATAGGTGAATAAAATTATGGAGAAAATGTGATTAATAGTCACGTCATATTTGCATTTTTGCATTCGCAGTATGAATATGCAAATGAAGAATGCATTTTCTGGTAATTATTATTATTACGATGTTATAGTTCACGCGCTTTATAATATTACTTATGATATATGATATTTTCTGGGGTATTGCATGTTTCTAATGCATTTCATGTTCGCATAGTATATTTTTGAATCTTCCTGTCATTGAGTGTTCATTTAAATCACTAGTAAATCATTTCAGTTCCGTGGAACTTAATTATTTAGACAAAAATGTTAGTTTCCTTCTTCCCAAATTTATGAAGTATAGTAGTGTCATTTACTAATTCTATTACATATTATAAATTACATATTATATACTACATATTCTATTACAAAATAATAAAATTAAAATAGGTAAAATAGTATAACTAATTTAGAATAATGTACCACGTGCCTGCGAGAAATTTTTTGGCTAATTATTCTTATCCATAATTTTGGGAAAATGAGTGAGCTCTATATCTTCATTGCAAAACTACCTTTTATTCTAACGATTAGCTCAGTGCTTCATAAAATTTTTCAGGGTCTATATGATTTTTAGTATTCTGTCCTTCTGTATTATAAAGAATTTTGTAACCAGATTTTCATCTACGGGAGGTTCAGTATCGCCGTTCAGGCGGGTTTCAGTCTTTGGGAACGAGAAATTCTCCTTAATACTATAGTTATTAACAAACTATTAAACTCCTAATTTCATATAGTATGTGCTTTTAATAGTGACGATCACTCACCAATATTTTCGGAATCGTTATAAGTATTGATAATACAAGTATTTGCCAAGTGACCAGATAATATCAATATTACTATTGAAAATAAATTTTCTTCGGTATTCTGAAGATATAATATCAAGTTCAATATTTTCTTTCTTTTCTCTTAGGAGGAGGAGGGGCAAATATTATGATTGTATCTAGGGGCGCACTAGTGCTCGATCCACCACGGAATCCAGGACAAGTTTCAAAGAGGCCCTGAATCCATCTGATCTCTGACGCTGTGGTTGTATGATTGATGGACGATGGAAGTCAACGTGACTGCGAAGTCACTAGGCAATGAGGCACCTGTTACATCACTGGTGGCTGACGCCGACCACTATACAGTGGTCCAAAAGAATTCTCCTTGTACGAAATTCAATGAAAATGTTTAAACAATTTTTAATATCCACTAAAAGAACAACTCTCCAGAAAAGGTCTAAAAATCATATTCTTGTACTTCGATTGTAAACAGTACATTGACATCATATCGTATTTATGAAGGTAATAACTAAGATATGAAAGAAATGATTTAAGGAACTAGTAATATCAACAGTTTTGTCAAAAATATAAATATAAAATTAGTTTTAATTAAGAATCAATGTTTTTGTAGTATTCGGCAAACAATAAAATATTCTCCAAAAAATGAATAATTTAAGTTGCCTAAATTTTAAGTTAAAAATAAATAATTTAAGGTACATTAATGGACCAATATACACTCCAAATAAAGTACGAAAAAAACTTTTTATTGGTTTACATTAATAATACACCCCCTTCATGAGTGGGAAGATACGAAATCAGCAGAACTTTACAAACGTTACCTCGAAGCTTCATATCAAAAGAACGTAAATCTGAAATTATCTACCACAAATTTTGTACTAATTTGAAAAACTTGTTATGAAACGGCCCTTTTAATCTTAAGAAGAAAAAAAATTTGGTTTCAACTTCTAAGCTAAAACTTAGTACAAAAGAACCCCAAACTACTGACATCGATGATGATATCAAATTACTACTCCTAGTAATCGCGAAACCCACGATGGTGAAAAAATAATCCAGTCATTTGGTGTTTGAACCCGGATAGTCTCGGAGAAATGTAGATGTTTTGCTCCATTATGTTTTGTGTGTGCTCATCACAACTACAACTTTGTCTCTTCAAGAAAATACTAGAAATCCTTAAATACAACAAAAATGAATTTTTTCATTTAGTTTGAGAGACCTGGCTTCTGTTTCTTAATGTCCTGATACTTTTAATGATACTATAGACTATGATATATCATTTCGTCAAAAATTATTACCTTCCGAGGCTAATATTTGAATAAAACGAATACCTTGAAGTTGTACGAGCTCTTGAGGGTAAAGTCTCTCATTGGATGCTATTAAAATAATTTCTGATGTAATTTCTAATAAAATAGAAACAAAAGACGTACCACAAGTTTAATATCAAAAAGTACGAAATTCGTCTTTTGTCTTTCCGAACAATTGAGAAAGTTATTCAACGAAAACAATCGCAAACCTAGAGATAATTTTTTTCAAAAAGTGCTTCAATTAAAACGGAATAATTAATGTCTGGCAGTTCTTAATACACCATAGTTCATAAAGTACTGTTATAATGACTATTATTAATATAAGAAGAACAGGCAACATTACTGAAAGTTTCGAAAATCGTTAAATTCGTTTGTCAAGCAACTTTCACGCTCATACTTAAATACCTCAAATGTCCAATCTAGTCTATCTCTTCTTAAATATATTAGAATACGCATTATTTTGTTGGTTAGTATAAAATTTATATTTATGACATGTTCTTGAAGTTATTAGTATTCTCTTAATAACAAAAAAATTGCAAATATCCTTGGGTGAATTCGTGAAGATCCGAAGAGATCTCAAATGTTTTTTCAACCGATTACAATACTTTCCTGAATTTTGTATAACACTCTAACTCTGCTTTGCGTAATAAATTTTCGCTGTATCTCGAAAACGGTGCTACGTATGAAAATGCTGTTCAGGAAACAGTACGCAAAATGTACTGTACAATAAAAATTATTTTATTCATATTTTTAAAAGATTGGATTTTAAGAAACCGGAAGTGAAGTGCGGTGTTTAAATAAACTCCGAATGAGTTATCCAGAAATAGGATTGTATTCCCAATGCAAAGTTAATTCTCAAGTTTGGTTCCGATTCTTCAATTTGTTCGCATTAGTTATCGCAGGAACAAAATTCTTAACACACATATACGACATTGGACATCATCGCCAACATTGGAAATTAGACTCTCCTGGGTGCAATTTGTAAAGATCCGAAGAGATCTCAAAACTTTTTTTTCGATCGGTTACTATTTTCTTATACATTCTGTATAAGAAAGTAAAACGAGTTTCTTCCGGCCCACTGTCCGGCGGGGGAGGCAGCAACGGCGCCCATCGACGGCCATCGACCTTCTTCCTCGTACACAGATCCTCTTCAGCAAAGCAGAGCCATCGCAGACCTCACACTACCCCTTCCCTCCCACATTGCCTGCGGGCGGCGACGGTGGAGGCGCCTGTCGCTGCCGGGTGCATGAGCAAATGTGCACCCAACGCAATTGCTGCGTCCAATGGGGGAGATGAGCAAAACGGATCAATTGTGCGACGACTCATTACTGATCCGTTCATCACGCTGATTCGATTCTTCCATATGGATTCGTAATGCGAGTTCGCGTAATTCATTATTTTCAGATTCGTGCGTCGAGAGTTCACTTCTAACGTAATTGACAAAGATTGAATCATCATTACATTTATCATTTATTATCTAAACGAAACTAAATGTTATATACACACAAATGATGTGTTGTTTTAAAACGTAGGAAAAATTGTGAAATGCTATACAAAATTAGATTTTCTGTCAAATAATATAGCTGGTAACGCATGATTTTCGGAGAGAGATAATTGAAGTTATCATCTACGTGGGATACCATCGTACATAAGACTAGGAAGAAATGGCGGAGATCAAAATTGCAAAATAACATTTCATAAATAAGTGACCTAAGTGTTTGTATAAGACAATTTACGATTGCATTCTCACAATTTTGTTGATTTATTTTTCTTTTCATGAAATAAATCTTTTTTTGTTTTTAGCAGTACGAGGTAACCTGGTCACATATTTAATATTATAAGACATTTAACACGTTTAAATGAGGACTACGAAAGTGCCATTATAGAATCCTATTCTGTGAGATAAAGAAACCGATTTCACAATTTTTGGAACTAAAGTTTTCAGTTGTTATTTCCTTCAATATGGTTTATTCCTTGAATTAAAAAAATAATCAATACAGATTGGAATTTGAAATTTTTTCCTTCAATTTAATGAATTTACAAATCGGAAAATTACTAAAAACTTAATTATTGGTTCTGCAAACGATTTTATGGGAAATATATAAAAAAACAATAACTGTCCTTTCCGGTATTATTAATTCTTCCTCCAAATTCTGACGTATCAAAATGAAACCTGACTCTGAAAACATCCAATCCTAATGTACATGGCCGCAAAAGGTTCATAGCTATTTGCTCAGGTTTTGTTATGAGAAACCATTTCAACAAAACTGTAACAGTCCCCGAGTTAAGATGAGCATGAGTGGCACCAAGAATGGTGAGTATGGTGGACTGTTTTTGTTGATATATCAACAATAATTTTATTCGATTTACGGTTGGAAAATACAACACTAATTGGTATTGTAGTCATCAAATTGGTGAAATTGTGTGAAATGGACCAATTAAACTCCCAAGCGACGATGGGAGAGTTTATTTAGATTATGAATTATTATGCTTATTTTATTCTGAATTCAAATTGAAGCAACGCTGACACGAACACTTTCATCCGACATCAGAAACAAATTCTCATTCTGTTCAACGGAAAATTAAGTTCAAAAAGTATCTTTAATACTGTATATTACAGAAAAGATTTACAATTCAATTATCGGCGTACTCATAATGACTAACCCAGAGAATGAATGCCTTTGTGAATCATCTAATCGTTTACAGTTCTTCTAAAATGTGATTTGAGAAAGTTACGTTAGAATTACGTAATTGCAATAACGTAATGAAATATCCGTGAAGAATGCGAGAGTTTTATTGTAACAGAAGCGTTACACACTTCTTCCTGCTGACTTGCCTTTTATTTCGTCGGAGGCAATGAAGCGTCCTTGCCGAAAATTTCACTTCCCTCAAAAACTGCTCGGCAGGAAGTGCAACAAAAGAAACTGAATCCAGCATGGCATAGTTGCCGACGTACCAATTGTCTGATGAAATACAAGACTTAATCGGAACTTAGATAGCTTTCGATCATCTCTACTATTAACTTTTAACTTCTCATATCATACTAAAATATATAATTCAATATTGTTTATTAAATTAAACACGGATAAAACAACACGAGAAAAGAAGCCTTTTTCTATCTCAAAATAAGATTTTTAAGTATTCATTCTGTTAATCTATTAAAGGCGATATAAAAGAACTAAGTTCCACAATATAATGGGGTACTTGATATTGGGAAAATGTTTTAAATTGTTAAGATTATCAAGAGAACAGTTAAAACATATTTTTTAATGATTACAAATCTTAGATTGGAAGTTTGATTTCGAACTTTATCCTAATAAAATTCATAGAATTTTGAAAATACTTTGTTAAATTGGACATGATTCTTGGTGGTCTTGGATCTCAGAGTAATTATTTCAAATATTTTAACTTTTAAAATTTTAACCAGCTATCCAACACGTAGTTTTGAACTTGGGAAGTATTTGAAACAGCAAACAGAATTGTTCGATTATAGGTAAGTCATTGTTAAAGATATTGTACGAATTGTTCAATTGTTATGATAGAAAGAAGGAACTTCATTTTACACGAATGCATATCTAAGTTTTTGAACGATAACTTCACCATAAACAAATGCTTGTACTTTGCTTCAGATTATGTACTGCACTCGTCTTATTTGTTGGCGATACTACAGATATCATGACTAAATACTTACATTCAAACGTAAAATTCATTTTAAAAATACAAATAATCGAAATAATCGTTTTAAAAATAAATAAATTCACCCTCATCGAAGAAACAACTTATCTAGAATAAGACCACGCTGTGGGTAATAAAGAGGCTTCACGCTGTGGGGTAAAATGAATCGAACATCTCGCCTCACTGTATTACACAATAAAATCTTACCCGGCAATTATTGCGAAGCGTCCGTCAATGCAACTTATATTTCTCAGCAATTTTTGCGAGATTTAGATAGCCTGATTCGATTCTCCATTTTATGGTATTTGGCTCTCCGGAAACAAAGTGTTAGGTTACGAAGTCTTGCGTTACAAGTGTTTTAGTTGAAGTATGTTTTACTTGTGAAAATGTTTTAGCTTATCACTTATGGTAATATCAGTTCCATAATCAGAAGTTCCCATAGATATACAAATTTACTTTTAGTAGGCTACGAAGAAATTCCATTTGTTTAATCCTATCAGCTTTTCACTTTCAGTTACCCAAAATTCGAAATGGGAACTTAAGTTGTGAGTGCTGAGTGGGAATTGTGCGGGAGTGAATGGATTTCGTTTTATAAATTATTAAACGACAAGAATATTAAATGTTATTTCTGTGTAGTTATTTCACATCGACTCAGTCATGAAAATTTGATTTTGAAAGAAGAAAAATCGAATAACTTTATTGTTCATTTCAACGCGGGATTATTTTGCACCAATTTTTCCTTGCTCCGAATTTAGACCGAGTGACCCAGAATCCTTTCTTCCCTAAAATAAAGTTGGCAAAATTTTACTCAGTCGGAAGTCGTTCGAGGTGTGATCAATTGAGTAGAAAATCTAGAGCTATTCTAAAATAAGATGAGTTCTGTTACAATTAAAACTAATAATTATTGATACACACGTCATAAATCGTCTCTTTCTTTCAGTATCTAAAGACTCTTTTTAAAATTCCATAGTTTCTTGTGTATTCAATTCGCAAACAATTTTTTTCTTTCGTTTTTGTTGATTTTCATTTTCCTTCTCCAAGATTGTCTTTAGAAAATCCTTATTATATAAACTTAACACTAATAATGAAATATGAGAAATTAAGTGTGATAAAATGGTCGTCAAGAGACACTTTACAGAGTGCGGAGCTGATTGCAATATAACCAAAATGCAACTACCCGATCTCTAGCAGAATTTCTTTTGTAGTGGAGTACCAGTATTCATTCCGTTACGAGTAGTAGTAAAGATTCATAAATTTTAAATACTTATAGAAAAACAGGACCCCGAGACTAAGTAAAAATAAAAATAAAGACGACTTTGGTGTAGTACAATTAAAGTGCAACAAATAAATTAAAAAAATAAAGCCAATAAATGAATTATATCGAACAATATAGTGAAAGGATTGAATCACTCGAAAATCTCGTTCATCCCGGAGCACCGAGAAGACCCTCAGCTTGGAAGCAACGCTGGAGGCCAGCATCTCGCCAGAGAGAAAAATTACGGAGAGCTCTTAATGACATCCGGTCACTGGACTGTGACGGACGTCCGAGAGGAGTTCAGCAGACGAGACAAAGAGGAAGCTACTATCTCAGTATTATTCATCATGGGTATAATTTTAATTAAAATTCATCTCTTGAATGAAGTTTGAGTTCTAGAGATGTCAATAACACGAATATTTAAATTAATTTTCAGAAGAAACTTGTACCAAGAAAAGACTATAATTCGGAAAATGTAAACTGTTTTCTTATTTACATTTTTGGAGAATACATTTCTAGTTTTAAAGCTACACCTTTATGATGACAATTTAGACTTTTCTTATGTATGAAAACAATACCTTGTTTGTCATTTTTCGATATTTTTAAAAATAGAACTTTTGTGTTCTTGTCACAAACTTGTGAAAATATGAAATTATTTTCAGTTACACTTTGAAACCGGTTCCCTTCTCTGCTAAAAATGAAAGGATTTTTAGCTACTAGGAAAACCAGCATTCCAATAAAACGTGTCTCATTATTCATTTAGAGCAAAAAACAATCATCCACGTATAAATTACGACAGTTTTTAAACGTTTAAGGAAATTACTTGATCACAAGTACCTTATGATCAAAGCGCTGAACGGTGGATCACCAACGGTATAGAAAGAGTATGTTGTAAACTCGTGACACCGTATGCTCTCTCAACTTCAACTACAACTAATTTAGTCCTCACAATTATAAATACTAGAGTTAGCGATAGAAAGTGACCCAGAAAACGCACTCGAAAGCTAATATACCAGAATTTAGTTAATTCAATTCTGCATTGATCAATATTTTATCGTGGATGACAGAATTTGATTACAAATACAACGATGGGTATGGATTATTCTTTAATACTACGATTATAAACTGGATACATTTGTTTCGTAGCATTAAGAAACATTACAAAAACTGAGTTATATCAAACGAGTCTAATTTTGACAACATACAACCATCTATTATCGAGGAAATCAGTCATAACTCTGTACAACAAAATTTTTAGGGTGAATAAAATACTTATAAACAACACATTTCTTAATGTGATGATAAAATTTGTTTTTGATCAAATTTGTAGTGCTCATATCATTTCAAAGATAGAGATGATACGAGAAACATCGAAATATACACATGTTTTGTTCTACCGACAATAAAAATTCAGTCATGATAAAATGCGTCGTATCGATCAACATAGAACAGAAGATGCTACATTCTAGGAAATTTTGTTTTCTTGTGTTTCTACTGGGTATCTTTCTATTCAAGCGCGAACTCGGTATCCACAATCTTTATGACGACAGCAGTGTAATCAATGGTCTGACAAGACCGGCAGTATACGTCGGGTTGTCCTTTGTGCTTTCTGGTCTTAGATAGAAGTAGCTATGCACCCAACGTTTCTCGTGCTGTATGAAAAGCAAATTTTTTCACTGACAATGCAACAAACGCAGTCAATGAAATACGTTACAATGATACTTAAAACGTCTGCATCCCTCAAATGAATATTCACAAAGGTGTGTATCATCCAAAATAACACACAAAAGTTCATTTTAATTAGGTAAATAAAACTTAAATTAATAACTTGAAAATATAAATAAATTCCTGTAAAAGCTAAATAGTTTCCGATTTACCCTTAATATTCGCAAAGTAATCCGTCAGAGTTTAACTAAATGAGATATCGCTCCATAAAAGTACCACTAAGCGATGTTGTGACGTTCAGAGAAAACCATCTCTTAACACATTATCAATTAACTGACAAGTCACATGGCGTACAATGTCTTTCGCATTCCATAACTGTTTCACTTCGTTTTCCCAAAAAACTGAAGAAGAAGAAGAAGAAGAAGAAGATGATGATGATGATGATGATGATGATGAAGAAGAAAACGAGTGTAGCGGGTTTGCTTCTGGACTAAAAACAAACAAATGTCATTAACAAATTATTATATAATCTAGTTAAATAAATAATTAATAAATTACGAGCTTTTAAAGACGAATAATTTATATATTCTGTGAAGAGCTCACCTGCACAGCATGTTTTGTATTTAACTGAATAACTCATCCAATGCTTTAAATTCAAGTAACATCTATAACCATATTCAATTCTCATATTGTTTAAAAAAAATAAAAAATATTAATCGTCCCTAAAGGTCGTAAGTTATTAATTATTTATTTAATTTGATCAAGTTGTATTTACGGCGGCAAAATACTGTAATTTATTCCGAGAATGTTTAATTATCTGTCGCATTAGAATGACGTTTATTACCAACCATTTGCAGTCACAGCTCATTCTAATTCTATGAGTAAGTAGAGCTCAAAGTTGTTTTCGCAAAGTACATAATTTCTCACAGTATATCTCTTAAGAACTCACGACCGTTACACGAATGAATTCTTTCACACGGCCCGAAGCCACTTCCCCGACAATAAGCACAAGTGCTGATGGCAATTTCAGAGTCGAAGAGTTCCCTGGAGATGTACATTGCTCTACTGGCCTATGGTACGAATGAATGATGCCTATTTTATGCTCATGCGCTTCACTTCTGCAGCCAAAGTTGAATCGCACCCTACGAACTCTCAAGAACTCTGTAAAATTCTAAGTGAATGGTGTCAATACAATGAATCCACGCCGTTGACAAGCAGGCAGAAACCTGTCGTCAACTGTTTGTTGAATTGAATGTTTTCCTTTGATCTTACTTGTAACGACCAAAGTGAACCATGTAAAAGACACACTAAGTTGCAATAACGTTTGTTCCTATCCAGTTGTTTCAAAAATAGCTCGTTGTGTTATTCCTGTTCAAATTTATCAAATCGTTTTTATATTAATAATTGTTTTTATGAAATGAAATTCGTCGGGAACATGCCGTCAAATAGAGTTTAACTGAACAGCAAAGTTCATATTTGTACGAGCAACATATGAAATGAAAATGGTATAATTTAATCTCGAAAAAGTGATACGGGAGTTGGGCATGACAAAACTTCTGTAAAACGGACACACATGGAACCATTAAATCCTTCATTTGTCCACTTCTGGGAAATTCATAAGAAAAATTGTACACATGTGAAATAAACTTAGCGAAAATAATGGACAACTATGTATTTTTCAATTTATTTACAAATATATTGCAAATAAATATTCAAAATTCTCGTTTACATTTTGAAATAGAGATTTCTTTGACCAAGACAAATCTTATGGGGGAAAATGACCCAAATTTCTTGTGTAACTCTCTTAATTTACTGTCTTAACTTTCTGAACCACTCCTCGAACAACTATCCAGTATTTGGAAATAACACAATATTCTGGTCAGAATATATTCGAACATTCGGTCGATGAGTTACCGTGCTTCCTCTATCTCCAATTGTGATTCGTCAATATGTTACTTCCGTTTGTTGCACATATTCTAATTTGTGGTTTACTGTTGCAATTATAACGTTGATATTCATTGGTTTTGCCTCCTTCATGTGTACCTTCGAAATCGAGGGACTCGATCTTTTTGATTCCTTGGCGTCAGTATCTACACACGAGAGTGCATCATCAGTGGAGAAGTATAAGTTTAAAAGGTACCAAGAAAGTGAACACTCCGTTATCTAAACAGTAATGGAAATTAACACCATTATGATATGCGAGAGAACGTTACTACGAATAGAGCTATATAATCACCCAGCTGTCCATTACAGTAGGTCTTTTGGAAGTGGAAATCGGCTGTCCGTATCTTTATAGGGCGTCCGCTTTTCGGAAGTTTCTAGTAACTTAAATGCAATAGGAATCGGGATGGGAATGAAAAAAAAAACACGTCCGCTATTTAGAAGAAGTTTCAGGGTGTTAGATATTAAACGGTTGTAAATTATGGGCTCTTCCAATTGCACAATTCAATTACCAGCCATTTTGTATATAACAACTGAAACTACATCACAGAAACATGTTTCTATTCTTTGGTTGATTCAGTAACGTCCACGAACATAGTACACCCATTTAAACACGCCTAAACTATTACATTCTATTTGCACAGAATTTCCACAATATCTTCATTGGTCTCTTGCGCTAAAGCTATAAAACGCACCATAAATAAATAGGAAACTTAATTCCGACATCACCTCTTTTCACCGAGTGTCATATCGATCCCAAGACAGTGCTTTTCTAACCCTCCCGAAGTAAAAAAAAAGGGAATGGCCGTCCAGGGAACTCTGTCTTCATTCATCGTTCATCGTTAACAGGATTTCACCCAAGGACAAACACAAGTCTTCAACAAGGTTTCCGTAAGGAGTGGGAATAAATGCTCTTAGTTGACATTAACTGAAGCTCATGGGTTCGTCAAACAGTTGAAGAGCAGAGTAAGCGGTAGTTTGGACAACGCGACGCTAACAAAGCGACTAATCGATGCCTCGCGCGTAATCACTCGCGGTTGCCGGGGTGGGGGGGCATGACAATCACCGGAGAGGGTCATGAGCAGTTTCAGTCTCTCTCACGAGGGGGAATCTGTGAAGGGTGAATTGACAGAGGAATAGCGTCACCAGGAGAATTGGCTGATCCAAGTGAGTGAAACCGTCACCCGATCCCAGATACTAAATAACTGCTGAGAGCCAGGTTTTTTTCGTGTAAATGAACTCCCGGTTTCTTTCATGCCTGTTCAGAGAATAATAATAATAATTATTATTATTATTATTATTATTATTATTATAATAAATACGAGCCAAAAGAAGTAACAACTGCAGAGGAAATCACGATACAAATTATCCCTGTCAATGAACAGGATATTGTGATAAAGGACCTGAAAAACAGAACCTGGTGGTTGATTGATGTAGCAGTGCTACGTAATAAAAATTTAGCACAGAAAGAAGCAGAAAATCTGCTGAAATATGAAGATTTGGCTATCGAAATAAGTAGTACGTGGGAGGTTAAAACAAAGATTATCTCTCTCAATGTATGTTGTCATGGTGAGCTTTCTGTACATCCATATCAGGTCATATGATCACATGAGCAGCGCTCACATGTTCTGTAATGTATTTGTACACCTGATGATGATACCAAACGATATCGTAACGCCGTGTGAAATTGTATTTTTGTTTTCAAAATTCGTTAATTAAATTGATATTTTGTGAAGGAAATAGTCTTTATTTTGCTCGAATTTAATCTTATTATTAGAGAAAAAACATCTTTTGGAGAGCAATTATGTAATGGACTGGTCTGACTACTTCAAGCACGTCAAATTAGTTTTTGTATTAAACCATTCGTTTAATTTGAAAACATAAATTAATGAAAATAAATCAAGAATTGAAAATTACAAGTAGGCATATCACACAAGCAAAAAAAAAAAAAGAAGAAGAATTACTCACTGCGAATTGCGTTACGAGAGGGAGGTCACATTTTAAGTTTTGTCCAACGACAAATGAGAACATCTAATAAAGCAGTGTATTTACGCCATTGCTGTCACATTCCTATGCTTTTCTTAGAATGGAATAGCAAAAGAAGGTGGCAGAAAGAATAGATGGTAGTAACCTAATAGTTTGTTGTAAGGAGAAATACTCGCCTCGAAGAAAAAGAACGACTATTTGAAAAGGGAATAGACGACATACGTCATTGTATTAGGTCAAAAAACTTAAAATTAGCCAATAATAATTTAATTGTTCGTAACTTTGTAATGTACAAATGGGTAATTGTATATTAAGACAAATAAATAACCCAGTCGTACATGGAAATTTAAATTTGAAATCAAAAATTCTGTTTCATAACTTAGTAAATCCAAATCAGTAAATTATATATTACGTGTGTTGGTATAAATATACTCCGAGCGTAGGTGAGTTGCTCCAGTTATTGAAATTTTTGTTTTAAACTTTAATAAACCAATGCAGAATTTGGTTTATATACGAAAAAGTGTACTGGGAAATATTTATACACAAACATATGCACCATAAAAAATAGTATTTTCTGAGTTAAGAAGATCTGAAAAGTCAAGATTCATCAAAATATTGGTGTTGAGTTATGGGTCATTGCTATAATTCCTCTTGATTAAATAAGAAAAGGTTCGGATTAAATTACCTCGCACAATCCCAGCTAAAGCGACACTTTCCCCACCAAAGCGGAAGGACATGAAGCCAGCAATGGTGGAGAATTAGAGGGGGTTGTGTCCCAGAACAGAGTGATGACGCTCTTCGCTGCGAGGATCCCAGTGAGGATCGGAAGGAGGGTGCAACTGGCGAAGCCCTAGGGGCGGGAGGACGTGTCGCCGCACACACGCGCGTGCTCAAGTATATCTCTGGAGGCGTAAAGGGGCGGGCACTAGAGAGCGGAGGTTGCATCTTGGGTTTCGCAGTTCAGGGTCGCTGTCGAGTTGATTGTGGAGATGCAAGACAGGGAGGGATGCACAGCGCTGGACGACTTAAGGGCTCTTTCAAGAACACAGGACTCATGGAGATGCTGACAGTAATCACCTCAAAACATCCATTGAACGTTTGGGATCCAGCTTCCAGACCCAAACAAAGGAAATCGGGTTTCTTCGGAGTTCCAGATTTCTAACCAACAATAATAATAATAATAATAATAATAAAGTGTCTTTATTTTGACGACTCAGACCATAAGGTCTGCTCTTCCGTCTACCCATTTAAAACATGTATATTACAGGATCGTATTTACATTTAATTTACTTACACTTAACTCTTAACTACAATAATGTAAAAGGTTTCGAAGCTTTAAATGGTTGTTTCACAAAAAGTACTACGATGAGAAAGTTAGCAATTAATTCAATAATTGGATTCGTGTCGTGATGGATTAAAATGGACCACTTAGTAATACAAGAGAATTATCTTGAGGAATAGGTAAAAAGGAAAAAGAAACACTAAATAACTCGCCAACGTTTCCGATATATTCTATCCATCCTTAGGGCTTGTTACAATATTAACCTCACTCATCAACATCAACATCATCCTGCACACAAGGCACATCCTTCTTGATGCATAAAAAAGTTGCACAAAAAACTTCCTTTCTCTCTTTCTTTGGTTAAGGACAAACAAAATCAGTTTAAGTTTAAAATGTAAGTTAATGATAAACATAGAAATCTCTTAGATTGCGGTGAACCTCACCGCCAGGTAACAGATTAATCATGTTACGTCGATTAATCATGATACGTTGGGTTTCACAAGTTGAATGAGAATGATAGACGGAAAGTTCTTCAAAAGAGCAACGTCGGGACTTGCATCATCGCCGAGCGTCAGTAGGGGGGATTTTTTCCTAAAATTTAGTGGCAACGGAGGCGGAGTAATAACGACGAGAAGTGGGGCCAAAGTTATAAAGAGGAGTGGCGAAGCAATGGACCGAAATGGACCGAAATGGACCGAAATGGACCGGAATGGACCGGAATGGACCGAATGGACCGACTGAACTGACGAACTGATCAACCGATCAACTGATGACTAACTACTCTCTGGTTTCTGTTTCTGTGCTTCTGCTGTGTTTTACATGACGTTAAATTGACTGAGGAGGTTAATTCAGAGAAATTTTACTTAGAACTTTACTAAGAATTTAACATGAAATTCCACTCAGATTCAAATATTTCATCCCATGTACTTCGAGCTGTTTCATTGAAATTTCCGACTTCGGAATAGTCGAGTGTTTGTTCCGAGATAATAAGACATTTTATATTTGTGGAGCATCATTTGGACTTGGGAATGATGGCTCAAGTAGTGCACGTTACGAACAATACTTGGTGAACGTGGGTTCGAGAACGAGCTTTGGAGATGTTGATTGGAACATGACGGCGTCGTTTGCTGAATCGGCTCTTCCAAAACGGATGGGCGCTTTAGCAGTAGGAAACGAGTGAGGAGGCGACGTGTCCGTGAGTTACCAGTTCCATTCTGAGGCCGTGATCACCCATCTTTGCAACAAAGATAATGAACAAATGCTGGTTGCATCCAGTAACCAAATATCGCAGCGAAGAAGATAAGCGTGTGCGTCGAACATGAATTCATTGCGGCCCAGCTCAGAACTCTAAAAGACATTAGCTTAAATTGTAAGGGCCAATTTAAGAAGATGAGCTNAAGAAGATGAGCTTTTAAATGTGTAACCATTTTATAAATACAATTAACATTTGCCTTCAGCATTTTATTTGATGACAAGATCTAGTATGTCAGAACTCATAGTCAATATTTTCTGTGTTTGTGCCTTTTTGGGGGAATGTTAATGGGGAAGAAGAAAGAAGAAAGCATGGTAGTTTTAGACATCGTGTATCACTAATGAATAGACAATTTAGTCATTTTATTTTCAAATTGCGATTTCCTTATGGAACTCTGTGTGTGTTTTTCACCTTTTAAATAATACGAATCCCACACTCATTTCTATGAGAACCCTGAAGTTTCATGTATATATTTTTGAGGTCCCTTATTACCCTAGGAATTCCTCAATTAATTGTCCCACTTTTCAGGACAATTTGGCGCCCAACTTTCAAGACAAGCATTATTTAAATACATGGCCTTCGTCGCCAAGCTTGTTTAATTAAACGCATCACAATTGGTTCCAAAGCGGGGCTTGTTTGTTTTAATTAATTAACTCATCACAAATCACGTTAATTGCTAATTAGTTCTTTAATTAATTAATCCATGACAATATGGATTGGCGATCTGGATGATTGGAGTTCTACTGTTGTTGATATTGTGTGAAACAACCGGGAAGAGACTAAATGAAGACCCTTGATGACCAGGGATACAAGTGCAGAAAAAGTGATTCTGAAGTAATTAAAAGTTGAGTGACAACAGAATTACATATATCATTGTTGCATACCGAATCTTATAGTATTCTTTCCACCAATAAAAATCATCGGAATTCTAGAATAATCACAGATTTTATAAAAACTTCTTTGTGCTAAAAACTTATGCACTTTGACGTCTACAAGAAATAATGATGATGATACAAATAGTGGTTATAAGAGAGGGAAAATGACTGTTTATTGAAAAATTTGTATTTTCATCAAACATTATGGTATTTTACCCCCCCCCCCTCCACTCACACAATGAATTTTTGATAACCATTTCCCAGTACATACACGTAACCCCTCCGGTAGCTGATGGCCTAGCGTGCTCGTTCGTCACCTAAACATTTCGGGTTCAATTTTCGGAGGGCCAGAAAAAATTTGTAGCTTTCACTTTAATATCCCAGTTCATATATAGCTGTGACGATTGACAAACGAACCCTCTTTCTCCTATCCACCTCTTACTACTCCTAGTATCAGTAACTCTTACTATTACTAACTACTCTTACTATCACCTCCACATGGCCCAAGTTGATGGTAAACCCAGCTAAGCGACCCACCTACTAACAATAGCCCTACCACCCACCTCCTGCATCCAATCGCCCCATGTAGAGAAGCTTCAATAGCACGCTACATTTCCCATTTACAAATACTACAATAAAAAAGGAAGAAAAAAGATACACGTGAGAAAAAATTATTTTTTTCATATAAATTAGTCGAACTTCCGGAAGACTGTGACTGAGCTCAGCTGATGAACAAAGTACGAAAAAATCTACGCTCCATCAATTGCAGAAATTAAATGTACCAAACAATCGCTCTAAGGTGATCCATAGTCTGCGAGCGCCGTCAAATGGTGCAGCCATGCGACGGCGTATATGGAGTGGGAGTAGAGAGGAGAGAGATGGAGCGCATCCAGAGCAGGGCAGTGCTGCGCGGTACGGACGCCAACCGGTTTTCCCAGACAGACCATATAACGCGCTCGGGCGACGACGCAGCCGCAGCGCGCGACCGCAGGCATGCAGGGTGGTGTTCCTCGGAGCCACGCGGAGGCGGGGATTTAAAAGACATGCGAGCACTCCATACACTCACGTCAACGCGAAGGAACGCATTCAGGAATTCTCATTTTCCTTACAAGCACTAGAGAGTTAGGATCGTACTACACCACACTCTCATTACGGAATACTTTTCTTCGAATGAGGTAAAATTCTCGTTTCAACACTATTGCAAAATAGCATTCCAAAAAAATATCCGAACGTTTGGATTTGGATCAAATATATGTCACCTCAAATTGTAATAATCATTTCTCGTATATTTTTCCGTGGTGCTAACCCTGATCTCTTACTTACGAAGAGAATCATCAGTACCTTTGAACAAATAAATTATCCCCATTCTCTCTGTTTGATTCGTAATAAAATACGAAAGAAATAAGAAATCGAGATTTCTTCTATACACTGAAAAATAATTTTACAACAATAAAATTTGTCATATAGGCATACCTGGTCATATTTATGTTATATCTCGTTTTATGTGAAATACATTTTAAAGTAAAATTGTCTCGGAGCTTTTGAGAAACTAATAAACACTTCAAAAGGATGAGTATAAAAATGTTTATGTTATGTTGAATGACCCTATCCGACGGTGAGGTTCACCGCAATTTAAGATATTTTAGTATAAAAATAGCCAATATTATAAAATCTTAAGGTTTATTGAGAACTGTATGGCACGAAATATTAGTAGTATAGATTTTTAAGTAGAAATACGAATTATTGGGATGTTTCCATTTACTCGTTCGGTTCATTCCTTGCGGAACAAAGGGAACCGCTTTGCTTTTCCCTCTTCTCACAGACTGCAAAACTATGTATCTCCGCGCTCAGCATCGCTGTCCCCGGCTTATTACCAGTCTTCGGTTTATGAGACTGAGATTCCACGTCACAAACAAAAGATTTTATGTCCTTTCAAGGGATAACTAAGCTAAATTGTTCTTCATAAAATTCTTCGTAGTATCTAATAATTTTCCTTCATTCTTCAGAGAATCTCATCTCGACTACGTGCCTAATTTGCTTAAAATTATCTATCATTTTCAGATACTTACTATTATTATAGCTCACCATTTTTCTGTAATATTTATTTAAATGTCAGTGATTTTATGTTTGTATAATTTGCTGGAAAATTGAAATTATATAATTCTGTCATCAAGTCAATATTAATGTATAACAGTGAAACCTGGGTCTTCAAGCAAAAAATAGAGAACAAGCTATTGGTATTTGAAAGAAATATTAATATCCGTCGAATATATAGTGCTACACGTCTACCAGATTGGTCTTGCAGAATAAAGTCGAATTTTGAGTTAAACGCCGTAATGAAATCAAGGAACATTGTTAAAAGTATTTAAGCGCAAATGATAGTCTGGCTAGAACACAAAGAAAGGATGCAATAGGAGAGATAGTCACTTGTTGGCAGTAGCGGCAACAGGGGGGGGGAGCAAAAAAAATATTGACAATTTTCATTAACATTATATTTTTTGCATATTTCCACTAAGTATGAAATAAATCAAAGGAAAGANTCATTAATATTATATTTTCTGCATATTTCCACTAAGTATGAAATAAATCAAAGGAAAGACAACTGGTGATTACCACATCAAGAATTGTGTAATATTTTTTATAATTCCCAGATTTAGACGGATAAAATGAAATTTTTATCTTTCCTTAAAAAAGTATGGTGGCTGCCCCCAACGCCCCCATACGCTATGGCTTGTTGGAAGCTGAGTGCAACGAATCCAAAAGAAAGATCAAATAGGAAGATGACATCTTGGAAGATCTAAGAATAATGAATATACGGAAATGGAGGAAGTTAGCTAACGGAAGAAATGAAAGCAGATTGTTGAGCAGGCTAAGGTTCACGCTAGACTATAATAGCATCAGAAGGATGAGAAGAATTTGCTTTCAAGTTCAAGAAACATGTTTTAACTGAACACATAAGTAAAGACATAAAAAATATTCATTGCTTTCGAAAATGTTAAATATTTTCATAAACTTATAATTTTTTATTATTATAAACAATCATACTTGTTTTCTAAAGTAAAAAACTGCTAGTAACAGTTTGGAGCAAAGGAAAAATAAAAATTTGATTTCAAATGATCTCATATCATTTTCCGCTAAGTTTACATGTGGCATTTTTATACATTAAAAACTCAAGTGACGTCCGTATTACCACCATCACTAATCAGTATAGAATCGATTGTCTCGCTGCAAGAATCTCTTTCCAGTTCAAACATAGAGATCGAGTTAGCGTTGACCACTTTTTGAAATTAAGATAGCTTTTTAAAATGCTTTATGTCCGCATTGCAGATCTTCTTTAAGTCTCGATATTATAAAGAACCTTACGCAAAAGAACCTTGCGCAAACATGTCAAATGAACGCCAGCAGTATTCTTCCCAAAACATTCCTCTCGCAAGCAGGTCTCAGCGGTCAGCTGATGGAAACCACGTAGACAATTGAACGTCTACGACTCCTTGAATGAATGTGAGGTCATTACACTACGACACGATCCAAGTAAACACAATAGATACAAAGAAAACCGATCAATCTTAAGAAACTTTATGCAATGTTATCACTTGTATTCTCCACCAAACTAGAAAACTGATAATGTTGAAATGTCCAGAGTATTACATAAACGATTAATGATGCTCCTCCAAACAGACGAAGGACATGCGATAATAACAGTACGAACTTTTCTGGTTCATCCAAAGAACGTTCACAAAAATATTTGTGTGGCTAGATCGCTGAAATCATTATGCAACGCAATAAAAAGAACAGAGACTATCAAGTAGAAATAGCTAATATTTTAAAAAATCAAGAAATTTGTGGACCCTAAAACTATTTTAGTCAGTGGTATCTCTCTTTAGGGATGCATTCGGTGTTCTGAAAATTACCAAGATTTAAAAAGCCAAGTTTAATTCTGTCACTCGAAAAGCGTACCACTAGTAATCCTGAATAAATGTTTGTTGTTTACGAAATATTTATTTATATAATTAATGAAAAATTAATTAATAATAAATACTTTTGATAGTATTGATATGTGTGAATTATAAAACGAAAATACGTTTTGATCTTGGGAATAGAAGGAAGATGTGTATCATTCAGTACGTATAATTTGTGAAGTTCTAGGCGAGATATTAGGGTGAAGCAGTCTCCTTGACAACAACACAACGTTACATTGTTTTGAATCCTTACTTTCATTTTAATAATAGTTTTTACATATACTGGATCAGTAATACGTTATCAGTTTCGTTAAGATAAGTCAAATTAAATGGTTTTTCACGATGAAATATTATCTATTAGTATAAAAAGTGGTTTTTCATTCATTATGCACGCTTTAATCGTCGATTCCAAGGTATCTTGTCAGTGTTATTTGACCATACGTGGGGAACCTACTAATATCTTCAGGTTTGAATAAATGTGGTCTTAAATATCGCCCACGAGACTCCAACGTCATATTGTACACTTCTCCAAAATTATTTCCTTCGTTGGCAAGTGCAGGAGGCATACTGCACACTAGTGGAAAACGTTAAGTCACTTCCAGTGAGAAACTTACTCACTTCCTCGTCAAAACAACGAAAAGAAACATCAGAAATCGTAAAACATCATGGAAAGTTCTTTTTGAAAGAAAATGCAGTCAACAATCGCTGACTTAGAGTGGCCATGTCTTATTTCTTGAAATAAATTCGAAATACAATTTCGTAGAGTGTGAACATAATGCGATAACAGGTGTCGGAGGAACCAGTTGCACATTAGTACCGACTCATTCAAGGAGAGAGTGGTAGGAACCAGTTTCATTTTTAGATGACAGATAAATACAAGAGCCGTAGAAGTCAGTGGGTTACAAGCAGGAAGAAAAAGCTTCGTGTATGATCTATACGCAAAAAATACTGTAAATGCGAAGAGTCAGTTTCATATCCTAAAACCTTTCGAAAGAGAAATAAAATGAATTACTGAAAAAAGCAAATTCTTATCAAAATCATAAGTGGAATATTTTCTAGGAAGACGTTGACATATTTCTAAAACTCATTATTTTTTATCCAGATCAAAATTTTGACTACTAAATGGGCAAAATCAATTTTTTTAAATCAAAACATTCTCTTTAATTTTACATTAAAAAATCAAGACTTCTTATTCCTTGTTGTTTAAAAAGGTCTCTTTAAAGAATCAATTCTCAATCCAGATCATTTTTTAGTAAAAATTCTGTGGGCTTGAGGATCCTCAGGAGCAGATACTTCCCTTAACTGACACTTCTCAATAGCGGACAACTCTTAAAAGCGGGCACTTTTTTTCATTTCCTGTCCCACTTCTTTTGAATTTAAGGCATTTATACTTCTGTGGCACTTAATCAAGGTGGACACACTTTATAACGGACGCGGACGTTCAATTTTCTGGATGAAACATTCGTTATAACGAACAAAATTTATTGTTTAAAAAATGCGATCAGCACAGGCGTGGCAACAAACAATGTGTCCTTCCGAAAATACTAGGGCTAGTCATTAATTTGATGAGTTATGAAAGTTGATAAAATGACGTGTTTGTTCCCCAACAAAGGAAAAGTTTTGAAGGTCTTTTAGAAATAGAGAAAACTGGTTTTAGAGCATCAGTTAGTTATATGAAAAAGTTCTAATTCCGGCTCTTCCTATTGATTTATATGTGATAAATTCTACTACAATTAACGTCCATTATATAATCAAAAGAAATAAATATTTAAAGACGTACGACCTTTAACAGTATTACAAAGTAGGACTGTTCGTCAGTTAAAAGTCGTAAGTTTATAATGATTTGTTTCAATGTGATAGAGTTGCATCTGCAAGTTGCTATATTGTTGTTACATATATTTTCACGTTTTTTATTAATACCTTGCTATTTATCAGTTTCCCCTACAAAACATTTTATTCGTAAAATTTATCCTTAACTTTCCAAAGCGAACACTTCTCAACAGCAGACAAATTTTTAAGTCTCATGATTGTCCGCTATGGACATGTGTCATTGTAGCATGATCGTCGACACCCTTCGTCGCCTTTCGCAGGGCGGGGCGGCGCCAAGCAGTCTTGGGTGCGGCTCGTTCTGACGCCCTTCGTGGACACGTGTCTTCCATTCCAGAGACGATTCTGGAAGGGCTGCGAGTGCAGCGGGGACCGGGGTGCCCTCCCAGCAGGAAGGTATCGATCTGCCACGCACGTCCCGAGGCAACTCCCCCGCTCCACCCTCACTCCACGGTAGACGCAAATGCTGCGACACGAGTCAAATGCAGCCAAAAGACCGGCCGGCGGCGGAGGTAGCAATGCAATTAACTTACCTGTGGACGAAGGTCACGTTGGGAATGGAGATCTCCGCCAATGACAAGCCAGCAGAAGAATCAGCTGCTCACCAACACGTTGACGGGTGAAAGAATTGCCAAACGACACTCAATAACACACACCACACTTCAAACCTCTTTTGTCGTATCGGGATAGACTCACGGAACACACAACAGATTTCACAATTAGAAGTAAATTTTCATTTGTGAGGGAGCTTAGTTCGTTCAGATGGCTACAAAACCGGCAAAATTGCAGCGCGTCCAACCTCACGGCAGAAAAAGCAAATCAATATTCAAAACAAAAGTGGTAGGTCCACGCGCATCCCAATTGAAGATGTCGAAAGTCAGCGAATTGGGAAGAGGTGCTTGTGGTCTGCGACCGCGCCTGTTCCAAGAAACGCACTGGGAAACCCCAGACTGGGGACAGATCCCGTGCACCGTGTTGACCATGCGGCTCCAGTGTTGGCGGCTGCGGCTGCCTCACACTGTCAGCCAACTTCATTGACGCGCTGCCGCCGCTTGCACCCGCCCGTGCGGAAGCGCCGGCACCGCTCCCGTGGGGGTGGTACACGGGTGGGGGCGGTGGCACTGTGCGAAGCTAGAGGAGAGGGTGGATCGCGCGCAATGCACGCCGGGATCCACACGGTCCTCCTCCAACTCTCTTCTACTCCTCCAGAGGAAGCTATTCACCTGTGCCGACTGTTCCACTCTTCCCGGAACGCATGACAGTGACACACCACCTGCGCGGGTCGAGGTGTGGCGTACGTTCACCCGGCATTCACTTGTTTACTCCAAGCAACGAACTCAAACGAAGCACCTGATACCTTCGAGGACTCACGCACCGGCGACGACGGAGACGCGCAGCTGCGTGGATGCGCCACACGCATGCGCAGCGGGCGCAGCGCGCGTAGCGACCCGCGTGACACGCGCGGAGCCTTGTCTCGACATGGCGCGACTGACTGCCGTTGGACTCGAGCGTTCTCTCGCTGCTGCCTCCACGGGCTGAGCCTGGCGCTCAACCGCCCGTTCGCTAGCCACGCCAGTGTGGCCTGCCACCGCTGCTGCCTCGCTCGTCCGCCCGGGCCACCACCGCCGCCGCCGTTGCCGGGGGCCCGGCCTCCTAGAGAGAGAGGAGGCTCCTCGAGTGCAAAGAGCTCGCCAAGAAAGATGTGTCGTCGCGCCTTTGGAGACGCGGATGGCCTTTGGATGTGGGCGAGGCGCGGCGACCTCATGGCCTGCCGCGCCACATGGTGCTCCGGAGTTTGTAAACAAATCGATGTTTATTTAAGAAAGAAAACTTCGATGTTCTCGTTATATCAAAAAACAAACAGCATTGTGTTTATTATGGTAACCCTTCCATTATCTTGAGCCTATGTCTCTCAACTTGATAATGTAGAAAACCTAACTTGGTTAATAACTTGCAAATTTATTATTGATACCCTGTAACATAAAAGAGGTTATTATTTTGTTAAAGCATCATTTAATTACAATTTGGTCAAAAAATAATCCATTGCTTTTTAAATTTAACACAAGCCGACACGCTACGTATGATATTTAGTAAGACACATTTTGTTCTCCATAGTATATTCAATGTAATGCGAAAACTCTTGAGATATTTCCTAAGAACGAATTGTAGAATGTAACATTTTCTCGTCGTACTAGCTTCTATTCAAAACATGGTGAAATTTGAGCTCACTACTTTCATTAGTCATCAGACTATTAAATCGCCGAGACCGTTGATAATGACGAATACTAAAGTATCCAATGTTTCTTGGCAGAAAGAAAAACGATCAAATTCGCTCGCTCTAGTACAGTGTAGTGTTTCCAGAGAATATTTCAAAACCAACAACTTATACATAATATTTACTAATTATTATATTAAACTTTTTTTTAAAGATGTTGATTGATATTCATAATTTTAAGTCATGTTATGAGATTTATGATGCTATTTGGGAATATTTGTTTCAGAATGACGTTCAGAAAAATGAAACGAAACGTAATACTTATAAATATTCACGGTACAAGTGTTTCAGCCAACAGAAGGATATTCCACTCAGGGTTGCGGAAGCCAATTATTTTTCCCAGTACTCATAGGGTCTTGATGAAATCAACTGTATGTATATCTTAGCTTGTGAATACCAGGGGGAATATAAATGAGTGTTTATTTTCATTCATTCATGCTCTAAGCTTATTAATTGTATTACAGTAAGATCGTTAGATGTTGAAAGAGACTGAATTTATTATCCCATTAGTTACGTTTGTGAATAGAGATAATACATAAGAAAATGATTGCTGGTGTCAAAAGAGATATATGGGCAGTTTTGTGTGCACTCTCTGTTACACGAGAAACCTAACGAAAAAATGAAATACTTATTGCAAGTAATAGAAAAAGTATAATTTTGGGGGTTTAAATTACTGGTATTCTTTTCATTGAACAGATTGTACATACCCTAGCAGCTGGGTATCAAACTGCGACACAAACTTCACAAAATTAATTCTCTACCAGATTATTTTTCTCTTGGTTTCCGAACATAAACAGAAGTAACCTTCATTGATATTTTTGTTTTAATGTAAAATTAAGAAAGATGCGTAACTTATGGTTCTTTTTGAAAATCAAGAGGGGAAAAATGTATTTCTGCTTTTATCTACTTGGAACATCATTTACATGCGCCTAAATTAAACTTAAAAAGATATGCACACTATATTATATCTTTCTCACACCTATATAGTGAGGCCAGACATAACCTGATCAAATGAAATTTTAAACTATGAGTTAAATAGTTTTATTACTTAAGAGTATAATGTAATACAAATATCTTCTGAACTGAATTTACTTTGTACTCCATTCTCTCCAAATTCGCAGAGAAAGTCATACGGAGTGTAGATGTGAGAGTGATATTAAGTATATCTTTTGAATCTCCACTGCCACCCTGTCATCCTGCTCTCTCCACCCACCCATCAGTAGAAAAGCCATCGGCATTCTCTCTACTAAGAGAAGATTGTCATTTTTTCTCTCAGAGAAATCATTATTGGACCTAAACGAATTTTCCACGCTCTTGTTTTAGCAATTCATGTATTTACTCCATTACTTTAAGATCGATATCAATACTATGAAATCAACGTAACAGTTGTGAATGAGTTGTTGCGCAACGTGAGATCTTTAATATCTCCCACTACTTCAGCAAGAGGACGTATTCGCTGTTAATCCCAGAAGAGGAGAATATTCGAGAATCGAGGAATTAGTCTCCTAACAATGTTTGGAAGATATTTGAAATGGGAATATTATTGTGATGAATATAAGTCACATTATTTTATACAGATCTCGTTTTGTAAAAAGAAAAGAATGTCATGAGTATATGTTGATAATACTTAGTGAGCGCTGCAACACGCCAGAAGTCAGCTCTGTTTTATCCGTAGACGAGCAAGCACACGTGCTGCATCACAAACCATGATTTAATAAATAAAATTAATTTAATACATCCTGATTTATTCATCAATCAACCTACATAAATATGACAATTATCTCTGTTATTTCGTTTAACTGATTTTTCTGTGTTAAATCACCAATTTAAGTCCCTCTATTGACTCAGGTGGTTGCGTTTTTGCTCTTCACCAAGTCATTCGACGGGTTCGATTCCCGGCGGGGCCAGAAAAATATTGTAGCTTTTCACTTTAATGTCCCAATTCATATAGCTGTGACAACTGAAAAGCGTACCCTCCTTCCTCTATCCACCTCCTCCTAGTATCAATAACTCTAAGTAATACTAAACTATTTCTCTAACCCCTCCTCGTGGGTCAAGTTGTTGTAAACCCAGATAACTGGTCCACCTACTAACAATAACCTTCCACCCAACTTCTACCTATCGTTCCATATAGATAGGCTCCAATAGCACGCTACATTTCCCATCTACAAATACTACAATAAAAAAATATTTAAGTAACAACTAAGATTTTAACCACATTCAGCGTTAAAGGAAGGTCGAATATTGGGTAAATTTTTACATATAATGTTTGGAAATCCCCGTCTACATTCCCCTTCCCTCACCTGTCGCCGCACACGGGTTCATTTGTTTCCGCTTAGGGCAGCTTCCGTTTCCGCCAAGGGCACGTGACTAAATCTCGTCATCCTCCACCTCCGTTGTTCATGTGACGGTGACCACAAAGCCGTTTACTGGGATAGCATGAAACAGTTGCGAAGAGACGCCCTCCTCCCTCCCCCACCAACCCCATTTATTATCGGGCACCTGCAGGGCCCCACGCCAGGTTCCGGTTGTCGGATACCGGAAGGACAGCGTATCATCAGACTCACAACAGAGTAAAGAGATTGTAATCGTACTTTCCATTCTGTGCTTTGTGTGGAGTCTAATTGTTATAGGACAGGTGCGTACGTAAGTTGTCAGGTGTTTAAAATCGAACGTAGAAAACCTGGTAGTAGAGCGATAGACTTTTTCACTAGTACGCAGTAGCTTTAACATGTCACCGTCAACTTCAAAGAAAAGGTAGATCGTTCGTGACTTGATTCCTTAGACTCGGAGAGCTAAACAATAGAAACATGTGTCTGGTATCTCGTTTGGTCTTGCTTCAAATCTACAATGAATCGAGTGTGTATGATATAACGAAAGTTGGAGACGATAAATGACTCGCAGAATCGCTCACATGCGCTATCGGACCGTCACGGTTGCATAAGCGCTTGAAAAGAAACCTCTTTCACTGCCCCCTACCGCTGGAACCGCCGCCTACACCTGATGCTAACCGCTGTCACCTCCTCCACAGCAACCTAGGCTCTCACCTTCCATCTGTACAGTGGGTCCAAACTCCTTTTCTCCGAACGTGAAGTACCAACTACAATATGTTTCAGATCAGTGGCGGATCTAGACCGTCGTCAAGGGGGGAAGCTAACCGAGGAGGAATTTGTGAAGCATTTCTATTTGAAAATCATGATTTTAGAACAAAAATTTTAGAAATATTATCTTGTAAATAAAATACATCGACTTATTAAATAAATAATAAACAATTACAATATTAAATAGTAACCAAATTTATTAATTGTTTAAAGTGGTATAGTATGCCTTTATCTGTTGGGAGTTCAGGTCCAATGAGGGGGGGGGGCTGCTATTGCTTCCTTAGCCCTCCCCCATAGATTCGCCACTGTCTCAAATTAAGACTCATTTCACTCAAAGCGACCAGTCACCGCGACACACCTGCAACACTTGACATGTAGAACTGAATGTGAGTATTTTGATCTCTTCGCATTTAAATCAAGTTTCGGGGCGCCAGGGTTTTGGAGAACAAACGAATTAAAAACGTCCCACTTAGAGGGAATCAATGGAAAGACTTCAGTCTATGTGTAATATACCCTAGTTTCTCATATTTCGACAGACTTGTTTCACTCGGTCGCGGCGACAAGTCGCACTAGTCCGAGACTCGAGCGATCGGTCCCCCAGTCAGCGGTCGCTTGTGTAAAAGCACCCACGGTGATTCCATTCAATACGATACATAACTGAAAGGAGCGACATGTCACGAATATGTGTCGCCGAGACCGGTCTGTGAAACGGGTCTAATAAGGTACAAAATAACTAGATTTGGTGAAATACCGAAAAATTCAGGAAGACGAAATTAAATTAAAAATTTTGACGCCAGAATGGACGTATAATGTTATAAATATGCGCAAAACAAGACACAATTTCCTCTTATTGTGTACTAAATTGTTCAAGTTTAATACTATATCGTTCTCAATCCAAGAACATTATGTAAGTATATATTTTGCCAAAATAGTTGTAGATAATGATGGGGTAAGCACTCTCTATCATAATTCAAGATAGTTCTACCGACAGAGAATTAAATATGTTAGAAGTCTAAAAATTGTATAAATGGATGCAAATATACTTACTGATACGAGTATCAATTTTAGCTTTTAAGACACACCTCGTCGGCCAAAGTCTATTTAATATTCAGATGAAATAAACTATCCCTTTACAAAAAAAACAACTCATTTTCGAAAATAAATTACTTTACGAATATTTCAAATGAATATTTTTTAACCTTTAGTCAAAAACCTTCAATAATTTTAAACAAGTGAAGAACGACGAAAATCAATCTCTTCAGAATTTCGTGACCTCTATAAAACAGAGGTCACGAATTTCTGAAGACATAAATTTTCGTAGTTTTCATCCATTGTCAACTGCGTCACGGGAATACAGGCTACTAATAGGTCATGCTACTTGCGGAAGCAAACGAGTTCGTAATTCATGTTACTTTCTTTATAAAATTTTTTGTTATGTATTGGATTGTCGTTACCAGTTACTATTATTCATACAACTAATATACATAAATATAAACAAAGAAAATATTTAGAGCTTTGAATGATTTGAATAATCCAGCATTATCCTGCGGAACTAACTTAAACAGATGAAATAATTTTAATTTTATTAAGTTCTTCATTCCCGCATCCATATTGAAACCTTTTGACTTGCGTGAGGTTGAGAGTGCCAGCACTGAAAAGATGTGGTGAGGGTTGTTTCTCCCACGTTAGTCTATTTTTCGCAAAGACGAGACGAGCAACGGAGCTCTCGTCGGTACTGCGTGCTTAAGTGGCAGTACACACGGTGTAGTACCCATCGATCAGGGGTTTCTTGTCTCCACCCACCGCACCGGCTATTCCACCTCCGTGAACTCTCTGAGCTCATTTTCCCCTCTCTACCGTCTACCACCACTTGTTCTCCTTATGAGGTAACATTCCCTCGTCGCCCCGACAGCACTTCTGACTCTTACGTCACCATTATCTTTCCCTTCACTTGTTTCATCTTTCTGAATGCGCAGGTCCATTCCTCCTCCCACCCCATCTCTTTCGCATCCAACGGTACAGCTCCTCTTCTCAGCATTGGATCATTTGGCTTCTTCAGCTGACGTCCATCGTGCAGGAGGAACTGGTTCCACACAACATGGTGACCAGTAGGCGTGGGCTGCTGTGGGGAAGAGAAGGCGGCGTGGGCAAAAGCAAGCGGTGTAGGCGGCGAGGACTAGACCGCGGAGTCTTATACGAAGTGGGCGAAACTTGGTGCACGCGGGAGTAGAATTACATGGGAGGACAAGATCGTGATGGCGAAGGGCGCGGGGAGGGCGGGGTCGATCCCTGAAAGAACGAAGGTGCCCCTTGCGGACATTGCATAAAACAGTGGGTCCGAACATTTTTATTATTCCCGATTATTTTTTCTTCGAAGAATAATTTACAGAAATGAAATCAAAGCTTGTTAAGGAAACGACGTGAAGTATTCCGTCCCAGGTTATTTCCCGTTTTTATAAATTTTTATAAATACGATTTCCAGGTTCTGGCTATGGGACGTTAGTCTCAATCCATTGTTATTATTAATCTTGAATTTTGAGATATTTTAAACCTTACGATTCGCTATATTTTGGGAATAATTTTAAGATTTCTTAATAGTACGTATTTGTTAAATAACCTTTTTTATTCCTTCAAATATAAATGTTTGGATATCCTTTAGATATTATAACAAAAAGCTCAATAATTTTATTTTTATTTCAGGGGAGCGCATGTCATGATTTTAACTACAGCCGTGGAAATGATAAATGCGCCACTGCGTCAGGGTCCGTAATCGGAGTTAATGGGATAATCTGTTGCTTACTTCCGGAGAGTTAGTTAGTTTATAGTCCTCCACGTGGTCATACGCAATTCGTAACTGCTTTTGATAGTAAGCTTATTGTTATTAGAACGTGTATTTACATTTATTTACGAAATAAATAAGCATAATCCATGCTTTTCGTAACGTTGGGTTCGTTCAATATTTAAAACCTAGGCGCGATACATCAAAAACATTTAAACTACATATTTAATGTAGCAATGCTCAAGAAAATACCCATGTTCTCGGAAGATACCTAATATTTAAGTGACCTGGGATAAAGTGTTAAAGGACCAAGTTTTAAATTGCGTCATACTTAACAAATAGTTCATAACAAAAAATAATGTGCCCTCATGGACGACAATAAGCTAATTCACTCCCGAGAGAAAGAAAGATCCCATCAATTCTGATCGAAGTACCAAACAAAAAGCTTGAGAAAATCCCGAACCGGAATGGAAAGGAGGTTAGTATTGGAAGCACAATGGTGTGATAAAATGCGTACAATGAATTTAAAATTAACGAGCACGCATTATCATACTCACTATTAATTTGAATATAAAAATATTTAAAGAAGTAATTAAACCGATATACATGATAAATGCTTTGGCTACAGTTAAATATAATATTACAAAAGCAACCATACTTTCAGTCATGGATCGAAGGGGTTTAATTCGTAATACATTTTCCTGTATATTCTTGTATTCCTCTATTTGTTGGAAGTGAATAATAGAGAATTATTCCTCAGAAGTAGCAGCACTCGTGCCTAATGGAGGGTCAATAATTTTGTTAAATTAATATGAATATTATCTTTAATCTCTAAATCATTCATAATACATAAAACTCTTAAGTAATTTCTCACACATGATCTTCTAGGTCTTGAGCGAAGTCACTTCCCCATCTTTGGACATTCAGCGACTTTGTCTTTTTTCTCTTTGCATGGTCAGTCTGTTTTATTTCGTTCGTTTTTCATTTTTTGTTCCATAGTCGTTCATTTGCATTTGATACTATTTGTTCTTCGTACTATCCGTTCCTTACCACTTTTTTTACTCATGTAAAGAAATCTGGAATGTGCCCCACTCAACTTTCCAATAATATCTCTAACAACAAAGCTTTAAAAAACTTATTTCTATAAAAATATAATGTGATTATTGATAAGATATCTAAACATATTAAAACTATCGAACGCAATAACATAATAAATAGTTCAATCAGTTTAAAAATATATATTCTCAAACCTTGGAAAGTGTATGTTGCTTACACATCTGCACATTGAAAAAAGGTTATTCTAAAGTATCATTTTCCTCTTTGAACTCTTTGCAAAATTCATTCATTGGCTGATCTGAACAAAACGCCTCCAAGATAACCTTTTCTTGTGTACACATTTTTCGCCTTGTCGAAAACGGAGTGACATACGGAAACGCTGTTTAGCAATCTGTGCGCAGAATTCTTTATTTCCTCGTGTTTTAAAATGTTTGAATTTTAAGAAACCGGAAGAGAGGCTCAGAGTGTAAATGAAGTTATAATGAGTTGTCCAGAAACAGGCTTCTATTCCCAATGCATTCAAAGTTTGGTCTCGATGCATCAATTTGTTCGTGAGTAATCGGGGGAAAATCTCTTTACACACACATACACACAGACGAAGTTGGACATCATCGCCAAAATTTGAAAATAGACTCTCCAGGAGGCAATTCGTAAAGATCCGAAAAGGTCTCGAAATTTGTTTTCTCGACCGATTACATTACATACAATATATCTTACCGTTATACATGTATAACTGGAATGTAAAAAGTTCAGGATAGTGCTAACTGGTCCTTTAAGACTCATATTTTATTTATTTCACGGCAATTTATTTCAAATATTTCTTTCGTGTAATCTAGCATACCTTCTTTCATTCTCTGTCAACATTTTAACCAGTACTGATGAAATGTAGGGGGGACCATTTCATTTATTTTCCTTGTTTTAAACGATGTCAATTCTGGATATTTCAACAACATTCTTCTGTTCTTTTTATAACTCGCATTTGCGTAAATATATAGATAATAAACAATAGATTAATGAAGGAGAGGAATATATGAAAGAAAATAAATAATTGTGTGTGAGTTGAAAGGATTGGTAAGTAAATTCCCGATTTATTTTAACAATATTTCTTATGTCACATATTTTGTTACTTTAGATCTTAAATATACATTTCTCCTTTCAATTACAGTGGAATACAAGCGAGTGATCAGTTCATAGGGGAGACCGGGGCAAGTTTTCCAACTTTATATAATTTTATTTTTGTATTTTTACGTATTTTGGGATAAACAGGATATCATTATATTTCCTATACTCAAACTAGCACAATTATTTTTTCAAAAAAGTTAATTAGTTTTTGACAGTAAATGGTTAATTTTGATCATGTTAAGTAGGAAAATGTGCTCCGTATGCAGGACAAGTTTTCCAGCTATACTTTAAATGGTAAAACACAGGTAATAATTCTTGCTCTTGTATTTTTACTAAACTAAAAAGGCATAATAATAGTACTTAGAGAAAGTAATTGGGTATAGAAAACAAATGTCTCTTAACAATTTTACGAAGACAGATTTTTTAAACAAAAGTCGTCATTGTCTGAATCACAATGAAGGCAAACAAAAAATGTAGCATCTCCTTTCCTGCAGTCTTCATGCGCCCATTTCGTGCATTTCTTAATAAATGCATAAACACTGCATCCCTCCCTGACTGCTACTAGAGCGGAATTTATTATTTCAGGAGTGTACGAACCTCGGTCGGTCTTTTTTTTATAATTGCGAACCATTTTAAAACTGTAACAAAACATTTTAGAATTAACTGTTTCGTGTGTGGTTATTTGACCGATTTTATTACACAATATATACATTTTTGATACAAGGATGACCACCCCGGGAACCCAGCCTTCGCTTTAGAGTATAAGTGCAATCCCGGGGGGCGGGGGACTCAACTCCACTGCATACATTAAGATACACTAACAATAACTGGCTTTTACAATGTTACACAAAAGCTAATAATGTAAAGAAAAATAAACTCAGTTTGCCATTGTAACCTCTAAAACCTACATGATGTGTCATCAATAAGTATATGGACAGGAATTGTACTATGTACTATAAGTGCATAAACATTTACAAGACATAATAATAAAAAACCAATGAAATATGCAACTTTGAATACGTCATTACAAACAATAGCACGAATATAAAGTTGAAAAATATTAAGAAGTGTGTGTATGATAACAATTGTAGTGCTTCTATTAATTAGCTAAATAATGGAAACCAAAGGAGTCAAGAATAGTATTTACATTATGAACAAAACATTTTTGATACAATAAGACTACGAGATTTAGAACGGGACACGTTTTCCAACGAGACACGTGATGGAATACTTGCCCCGTATGCTCGTGGAAAACCTGAACTTGGACACCACCTTGACGAGTAGCCATGTAAGTTATTTGCAAAACAAACGCATAGCTACGCGAAGAAAGAAACCTTTTTTTAGTACATGCAATGTCAAAACTGTAAGTTTAATGTTAGTTACGTTTATTTTAAGTTTCAATAAAGACCTGAAAGTTTACTCACCGTTAACAAGATGAAGAAAACAGCTCTGCCAACGATGTGACGGCAGCTACCAAACTAAAACTTTCGTAGATGATGTGTGCTATGTTGCTACTTCAGTCAGTTCGCCCGCTGGCGTCATTTAGCGTCTCATTTTAAAACTAAAGCTAGTTGGAAAACTTGCCCCAATGGAAAATGTGCCCCGGTCTCACCTATATTTTAAAATAATCTCTTAAATGTTCACTCTCCGGTTCATAAATTCAAACCACGTGATGTGTTGCACATTTTCTGGTCCAATTATGCATATACATATACCTCATGATTTTTTCTTTTTTTAGGTATCCGTTAATGTTCCCGTGACCACTTAATATTTCCATTACTTTTCTCGATGGTCAAATCTTTTATAAATATATGTTTCTCTTCCTCTTGTTTCCTTTCCCCATCGAACTTTCTAGCTTTTAAAATGGAGGGACGGAGGATTTTCAAGAGAAATCCTTCGGCGAAGGAGTGGGTGGGCGCCACGGCGCCGAAAGGGGTGGGCGCCGGGCCCAAATAACGGATTCATTGTGCAGACCTCACGATCTTCCTTCGTCGTGCTCTGCTAAAACCGCACAGCGGAAGATGTCAGAGAAACAAAGGAACAACGCTTTTTGCTCGGGAAGCAGAATGGGAGGTAAGGGATTCATTATACCTCTGGTATTTGTAACACATGTTACAACAGTTCACATCTTACAGAGAAGCATCACTTTCACCCAAGGGCCGCCGAGAGGATTTAGGGGGGTGTGGGGCTGATTTTGAAATTCGGGCCCACTCACCTCTCCTCTCCCTTCTCCCAGCTCTTCCATATGTCCTCAAAATAGAAAATAAATATTTCAATAAATATTACACATTCATATTTTGTTCGTCTATCTTACTTAGATATCTCAAATCACACCTTAAGATGCTTTATGAAAAAATGAACAAGAGAATATTAAAATATTTTAATTTTTAGATTTATCTCTCTTTCCTCAGTTACTGTAATTTAACAACAGCCAACAATAATTTATCAATTAAATTTCAGCTCATTTATCCTTGAGGACCCTTTCTTTGAGCCGAAGAAGACAAAGAAGTTACTCTTTTTCGGTTTTAACTTTTCAGTCATATATTTTTTATCTATTTATTGTCAAAAACAGTACAAACTGCGTATGACCACGTGGAGAGAAAAAAACTAATTTACTCTCCGGAAGCAAGCAAGGGACCATCCCATCAATTCCGATCAAGGGCCCTAATCAGAGCTCGTCTAGGGGCCCTAATTCTTGGAGGTTCTGGGAAAAAGGTCTCTCTCCCTGCTATGAAATGGAATTAAGTTTCTTACACTAATATCTGATGTCTCATCAAAACTAATCCCAACACTAACAAAAACAACATTTTAAGTTTCGTGTGTCAATTTCTACCTTTGAAGCAGTTTTTTGCGTGATACAAATTCGACGTATTTGTGATGGATGCTCATGTACATATATACATAGAGACACTACCAAACCATTAGCATTAAAACAACATTATTATAGAATGTTCACTTGTCCACTGCTATTTGAGAAATATTAGCAAAATTAAAAAAAGTTGTTTTGCCGTGGGTCATCTAGTACTTTACAAGACACGCTGATAGAAAATCTGTTCCCATTGTAAGTCAACGTACGCAAGACTCGTTAGAGTTTATTTTCTATAACAGATCTACTGTTAATTAAAATACTATATTTTGATACTTTTATACTCTACGAGTTAGTGGAACTGAAGAAGTGATATATTAATAAGAAAAGTTAATGAAAGTTGTCCAATAAATATTGTTTTCCATATGACTTCGGGTGATGTGAGGTTAATTTCTCTTATATTTTATCTCACCATTGTTATAGTATAGAACTATCCCTGATCAGGCCCTGATGGAGTCCAAGGGGTTCTCAGAGGGTAGAGCTCCGCAATTACTTGACCTCGGCACTAGAAGGAGAAGATGAGGTCAGCATCTCGCTCCGACTGGTTTGACCCCAGGATAGACTGGTACTCATTTTATAGCAGGCTGAGTAGACCTGGGAGTCTGGTTGTTCAGGTGTGAAAAAACATCCCCACCTCACCGGGGATCGAACGGTGATCGAACCCTGATCATCCCCGATCATCCCCAATCATCCCCGATCATCCCCGATCATCCCCGATCATCCCCGATCATCCCCGATCATCCCCGATCAACTCAGCGCTCTACCCACTAAGCCACGCTGACTCCGTCGTAGTACTCTTGATACTGATTAATTTTTTGTTTTTGCTTGTTGTTTTAATCCATTTTATTTATAATTGTTTATTTCTAACTGTACGCTATCTTGACACATTTGCGTACATTACCTCTGTAGCACCATTCTGGTCCGGGTTTTTGTCCGGTTTTTGTCCTTCGGGTAGTGGTGGTTTCCATGGGCGGAATGTCATTAATACTTTTGATTTATTAATACCGAATTCATGCTGCACTTAATATCAACAATTCATTTTGGAATAATAAATTAATAACAGCACGTATTCATTAAATAATTTCTTTTATAAATGTTAAATCTGCCACTACCCTTGGGCTCTAGATCGGAATTGATGGGATGATCCCTTGCGTGTTTCCGGAGAGTAGGTTTGTTTATTACCCTCCACATGGTCACATGTAGTTTGCAACTGCTTTTATGACAAATTTCATTATTTTTTATTACCGGCGTAGTTCCTCGGACTACGCACTAAACGCAGTCTCTCCTGTTGGAGTTGGCCAATGAACGTCTAGTGCACAAGAGAACTATCACACTAATAAAAAGAACTTCTCAGCTAACAGAATGCATTCAAAAATGTGAAAGTGTTATTTCTTGTGTGTTTACTAATTTGTCCATTCATTCATTTTTCCCCCCATTAATTCTTAAGTAGAGCGCACGGTACAGCTATATCAGCTTATTACAGCTATATCTTTTGATACTTCTGCTCTCGTTTGCATATTAATTACGGTAGCCTTTACGGTTCATTTGACTTCATCCCGAGTACGATATTACATCTGGAGCTGACAATGTGCATTACGTAACCTTTTATATATTTTAGTTCGAACGGAATTATTAAATTATTTGACCAAGTGAGATAAAAGAACTATGACAACTAGAACAAAAGGATAATTTCAATGGTGGGAGAATATTTTAGAAAGTGAGTGAGGCGCAAATATTGATATCTGGCGTTCAGTTGCATGTTCAAGTCAAATTTATGGATATTAATATAAAATAATGGTGATAAGGTTTCATAATAAATTAATTTTATTTACAATGTAGAATAGCTTTTGCGATGAAATAAATTTATCTTAAATTGGTAATTAAGAAATCAAGATATCTCGAAAATCTTAGGAATGCATATTCTACTAGAAGAACATTGCTCCGGAAAATAACACTATTATTCTCAATATTATTCTGAATTTCATCAAAGGAAATCCTGAGAAATATAGAAAATATTTTATTGATTAATTCCATTTTTTTGGTCTTTTTGTTTACTCGACGAGTTTTCAAGACATCTATTCTATCTATTTTCGGAAGGAATTAGCAAGCTAAGGTGTGACTTGATCACAAAAGAGTTGTAAGGAAGGGAAATTTACTTTGAGTACGTGTAAGAAACCTTACAAAAACAGCCCAGTTGATAGAACCCGTTGAAAATTACTATGCTCACATAATGCAACCTCACTCGGTAAATATAGTTTTATGTCAAATTCTATGTGCAATAGTCTTCTTATTAAATAGTATGAAGTGATTTTATATTTCTTATAGATAATTTTGTTTAATACTATATTAATTTTATCTCCTTTACCTATATGAGGAAGAAAATCGAAAAAATAAAATAAATGTAAAAAAACATTTTAAATCAAACTTTCATAAAAAAAAGTACTGAAATAAGAAGTACAAAATAATTTTCAGTCAAACAAATCTGTCACCGGGCTGAAATTTCACAGATGTGAGTTCTTAGTTATGTACATTTAAAAAAGATGAAAAATGTAATATTTGGACGAATTATATAGATATTACAAGCGTATTAATTAACTTGTGCCACAGCTGTCGTATGTTGACTCGGAGATAATTGGTAAGAAACGAATTTTAACTGATAATGTAGTCTGAAATGATTCCAAACCACTGACAAATACGTTTCGACCATAATATCGGTCGCATTATATAATTTTTCCGTCTCGATCTTCCTACCTCTAGCTATAGGAGTACCATTCCCAGATGCGATCTGATTATGAATTAAACGGCATTGGTAGAATAATTATACTTCTCACACACCTTTTCAGGGCTGAATTTAGACCTGAAAGATATCAAAGGTGACACCACTCATTTCTGTGAATTTGTCTCAGATATGTCATTTGATCCTAAATGTAAGCAGCATTCGGAGTGTCACTATTAGTTTTTACGTCTCGGAAAATTATGGTATTAACATCAATATCTGTCATTTTTAATGATCTTTACATCCCATTCCCTTCCCTAAGGGTGTTAGTAGTGAATGGGGATTGATCGTGGACTGAAGTGGCATTGATCTTGACACTGACGGCATTGATTTCTTCAGTGATCCCAAAATGAATGTATTCAACACCAACATTGGTCATTTCGATTACTTCTATTTGTCGAACCATTCTATGTGTCAATTAAACCCACAAAATAATTCTTAAGACTAAGTATAATTAAAATGTCAACTGTTCCCTTCAGTCCTCGCGTTCTGTGGGGTAGCCTTCGCCCCTTAGATAGTCTACATCCGCAAGCTCCTGCACGGCTAAACCTTGCCGGACCGGACGCCAAACTGCGCGTATGCATTATCACTGGAGCCTGGCGGCTGACTCCTGTGTCTCACGCAGTATTTAGCGCAGCTGACTCTTCCACCTCATCGACTTCCAACCAGTTCATTTCTGATCGTGATACAGCAATGTCTCACGGTATTCATCTCTCAGAGGCTAACTATGAACTTCGGTGTTCACCAAACGACTCGCCTTTAGAGGGTTCAAAACAGCACTGTCCGTCCACTCTCTCCTTCTACTTCCTTTATCTTCTCTAAGTTGTACCAACATACACCAACAAATAAAAATTCGATTGAATTATTGGAACAATACATAATAAATGGTGCAAATGCATAAAACACTTATGTACCAACGTAGAGATACATATATACGAACGAAGCAAGTTAAATATGTAAAACTTAAAGCAAATTAAATATGAAAAGTTATGGAAAATGACAGGCAGATACTAAAATCAAACAACCGGACCAAAACCTTGTGGAATATTGTTAAAAATTACACGTCACCTAAAAATCGCGAAGAAATCATCTCCTACTCAACGATGGCAAAACCGTATCAAGTTCACTTGACATCACAAATTTGTTTAATTCTTATTTCTCAGAAGTAGGTAAAATAACTAATTCAATATCTCAAAACCAATGTCCTCC
>NNCF01129845.1:334995-348421 GCA_002313205.1 Laupala kohalensis | reverse complement strand
ACACAATGTTGGTAATTATCGACCAATTTCTCTACTACCCTCTTTCTCAAAAATCCTTGAAATATTGTTCTATAAGTGTCTTCTAGATTTTCTATCAAAAAATAACATTTTTTCTGACGATCAATACGGATTTCGGAAAAAATCCTTTTCCACCACCAGTGCCATATTTTCTTTCTTAAATGATGTTACCACTTCTCTTGACCAAGGAGAAATACTCAGGGAGTTTTTCTTGATTTATCTAAAGCATTCGATGTCACTGATCACGAAATTCTTCTTTCAAAATTACAATATTTTGGCATTCGTCGACTTGCGCATCAGTGGCTTACTTCCTATTTAAAAAATAGATATCAACAAAGCGAAATATCATATACTAAAAATAAAGTACTTCTGCATTGCCTTTTAGAAACAAAGCCACTAACTCCCAGAGTTCCCCAAGGTTCATTTCTTGGCCCCACACTCTTTTTGTTTTATGTGAACATGTCGTCTTCCACATCAGATTGTAAAATGGTTCTTTTTGCCGATGACACTAATTTACCATGTAAACACGCCAATGCTCAAAAATGTTTTGTCTAACTCTCGGCTTAGTTCCATGCAAATCGTCTCATTGTTAACACTGACAAAACAGTGTCTGTCATTTCACAATAGTACCACAAAAATTTTACCCCAGATTTCTCTTTCGTTAAACGGAACACAATTAAAAACTGTTATTAATATAATGTTTTTAGGTCTTCATATTTCAAGACAATCTCAAATGGAATTTTCACGTTGACAATCTTAATTCCAAATTAAGGGTTCTAATGACCTTGACGTTTACGAACCCTAAAATCCAAATTAAGTAAATTGTGTTACACGTTACGAATCTTAGTTAATACTGTTAATCCACATATTTCCCGTTGCGTATATTTTGCAAATGTTTACTCCCATTTACGATATGGCGTCATCTTCCGGGGCAATTCCGGGCAGAGCGTCCAAACTTTCAGAATTCAAATGAGGATTGTTCGGATAATTTGTAAACCCGAGTCTCTTGTAAACCCTCATTCAAGGAATTAAATATTTTAACCTTCCCTGCATTTATATTTATGAAATCGTTGTGTTTCTTAAGACCGAATTACTGAAGCACCACCCTTGTTTCACACAAAAGTTTTGTTGACGAACACAATACTCGCAAAAGTAATAATATTCATCGTCCGAGTGTGTCAACCGCGCTATGCGAAAAAGGACCGTATCATGCGGGAATCGTTCTATATAATTCCCTGTCCAAAAATATAAAAGATATTATTACATTGAATCTCTTCAAATCCGAAGGTTAAAAGCTACCTTCTGCACCAGTGCTTCTATACTGCAAAATAATTTATTGGTTTTAATAAAAATTAAAGCCATCTTGTACTTTATAACGCCATTGTTGTAGTACTTCCAAAGTATCTGACAATAATTTCAAAACTATTTTCCTGCATGCATGTATTATGTTTTATTATTCACTTAAATTTAGTTGCATATGTAATCAACCCTGGCAAAGGTTGTGTACATTAATTCTGTAGCTCTATCTCGGCCAGGGTGTTTCTCCAGTTTACCTTCGGGTAATGCGGATTTTTTATAAAGACTCGCTAGACTCTTACCTAGCGACGGCATCAATTGAAATAATTATTAGCAAATTTAGTGTTATTTAATAGTTACGAATCATCAACAATACTTTCGAGTGATTTATAGTTTGATAATAATAGGCACTTAATAATATTATTTAACTATTGTGTGAAAGAAGAAATTATGAATAGTACGTAATATTGTTCATGTTTTAACGTAACGCAAATTTTTACATTAAATTTAGCAAACCTGAAGATGATGCTGATCGGCGTAGAAAAGTTGGTTTGAATTTCCTGTGAATGTTAATAAAGTGATGTTTATACAAATTGTTGTCTATAATAATTACCGCATAATCCATTTATATAATACGCACTTGGGAAATGACTTTTCTGTGTTTTATTAAATACAATATTTGTTGGCATTTGTTAATACTATAACACGTGCCGAACTATTTTTTATCATTAGGAGTATGTTGAAATGTTAAATCCACCTCTGCCTTAGGGCCCTTGATCGGAATTGATGGGATGGTCTCTTGCTTGCTTCCGGAGATTAANGTAAATTAGTTTATTGTTCTCCACGTGGTCATACGCAGTCTGTACTGTTTTTTGACAATAAATTTATTATTATTATTATTATTATTATTATTATTATAACATCCTTCATTGCTTTCTCCCTTTTCCCCCTTCCGTAGCTGAGAAACTGCCCCAAAGATTCCACTACAGACATTCCATTGTCACGCATTATATTAATTGCCAAGTTAATGTTTCTGTTTTCGTTTATAAAGCCCCCGATTTGCAAAAAAATTTCGATATTTTTCTGTTTGTGTACGATGTAAAAGAATGTGAATTCAATCTTCTTCCAGCTCAACACATATTGGACAAATCAAATCTAGATTTACTAATAAATTTATTGTCAAAAAACAGTACAGACTGCGTATGACCACGTGGAGGACAATAAACTAATTTACTCTCCGGAAGCAAGCAAGGGTCCATCCCATCAATTCCGATCAAGTGCCCTAAGGCAGAGGCGGATTCAAATTTTTTTTTGCATAATTTGTTCCTGAAACTAATTTTTCCTCGTTCACAAGTTCAGAATGTTCAAGCTTTCCGAGACAGTTTTCGAATACATCGATCGAACTGGATAGTGAAATTATGTTCATCTCCCCGTGGTTAGCGACGGACACCCTCAGGTCTAAAACGACGCACGCTCACACACAAAGAGTTAAATGTAATAACCGAGAAAGAACAAGAGATCAAATGAAATGAATGAATAAAAAAGTTTTCTGATTCACTCACGGTTAAGACACAAGTCCTTATAGATGTTGGAAAGTCTAAACTTTCTTCACGAAATCTTTTTAATTTTCTAAAGTCATTATTCTACATCAATCGGATGAATTTGCATAATAATTTAAGAATAATTTAAGGAAATAATAAAAAATACACTTAAGTGGTTGCATCAGTTGTAGCAGATTGCACCCGAAGGTTTAAAATCTTTTCGAAAAATAAAACATTATGAGTCGGAGTAGTTTATTCACTACTCAAACTGCACAACCGTAAAGCAACAATAACTATGAGAAGCGATTTCTTTGAATATAATTAATTACTTTCTTTACGACATTTTAACATTTAATTATTCCGATACTCAGGTAATGTTTCTTAAGCCTGTATATTACCTGAGTTTTGGAGTAATCAAATGTCTAAAAAATCGTAAAGAAAATTATTAATCATGAGCAAACACGAAAGCATGAAAACTGAAAATAAAACTGTCCTTCACAAATTAAATATTCTAAGGCCCAATTTCACCAAGTTCGTTTAATGTCTTAAACGAGATTTTCTGTGCAGTAAATCGTGATTATCAAAATGCGCGTTCCACCATCTTCGATTTACGAGAAAATCGCGATTAACGCTTAAACGTTCGGGGACCCTTCGATTACCAGCGCAAATCGCGATTTTCTTCAGAACTGCGAGAAATATGGCGTCCATTTTGTTTGTTTGCTCGTAGCTCGGTTTATAGGTTATGTTCAGTGGCACGAGGGAGGCCCGCTGCTGCCTATGGTGTCCTTAGGTGGCGGTAGTGAGCAACATGATGCGTTTTCCTCCCGTCATTTGTCTTCAAATTACCCATAATGCACTGTAAAACTACTACCAACCCAGAGATTCTTCAGAAACATTGAGCAACTTAATCGACGATTAGTTTTGCTTGGTGAAACGCATAAAATGTAATCGCGATTCCATTTACCTAATCACGTTTAAGGAAATCGCGATTATTCTACATTTGGTGAAATTGGACCTAAGTAGAATACTGAAAAACGAACAGAGAAAACCAATAATCTATTTTGTAGAAAACGAGCATGAAACTAAATTCACTTTAGTGCATTTTGAGCAAGAACTGAACAAGTATTTTCAAAATTTGAAGAAAATCAGTCAACTTTACGAAAAATAACAATATATATAAAGTTCACTTTCACAGGTATTTCGAAATTTAAAAAAATATTTTTTTAACTTTTTGATCACATTTCGATCTAAGTAAACAACAGTAAACATCTGAATGTAATAGGATGAGCGATGAAAATTTCATTCAATGATTTTTGAAAATTTCTTAATTTTCGTAATTTCCATCCCCTTAGTCGAAACCACCCCTAACCTGATCGCGTCCTCGATTTCAGTGAGTTGATGTATGATTTGCGTCCCCAGTGACCTGCTACAACTGTTTGAACTATGAGTGACCTTTTTTCTAACCCGCTCATTTCTATTTCTAGTCTGTACGCTTCATATGATTTATTTTGAATTACCTCGTTATCACTACTCTCAGTTGTGGCTTGTCATAAGTATTCCAGCCCTAAATTACAGATAATTTCCCTAATTGCCTACTCCATTTACTATTTCCACTATTATGACACGATTCCCTAAAAATAGCATTTTTTGTCCCCGCCCTAATCGATAGCCAATATTTTATTGCTCTAAATTTCAGTGTAAGTTCAACCGGCACCTGGTCAAATTCCCAGAGAACACCACTGTTAGCAGTGCCTTTTGATTTTTTTTTGTATTTTTGAGATATGTATTTTAAAGACAATTTAACGTGGCATTTTCTCCCGCCTCCATACTTCATACGGTATTGGAAAATTAATATATATTGCGCGACAAAATTAACGGAGCAGTAACTTCATTGCTTCATAACATCTATATTTTAAAATGTATCCGAGTGAAATTTGGGGTGAGGAAGCTTCCATATTTTTTGTATTCTCGTTTCGGTCAACTTTGGACCATGATAACGAGTGCTAGTAAGACTCAGTTCTGTGTGAGTTTACTTACAAGACACATCTTGAACATTTTTGAGAGAACAGCGTCTAGACAGATTCCAGATTGCTGTACCCGAGTATTACAACTGCAGTTGTTAGCCGCAGAGGGTGAACTTTTCATACGCCACAGCTATTTAAACTGAGACATGGTAATGAAAAGCTACAAATTTTATCTTGCCCCGCCCGGGGATCGAACCCGGGATGACTTGGAGACGAGCGATCACGCTGACACCGTGGCAACGGGGAAGGGGACGCCGATGGGGACAAGAGCTTCCATGTATTATCAAGACATTGGAATCCATAATTGGAAAGTTTCTGGACCACTACTTTAACGCTGGGACACACTTAGAGTGAAGACATGAAAATTTTGAGGAAAGCAAAGAAAAATATCACACTTCTTAAAGTCAGACAGAACTAGACTCACGAATACAAACTCAAAACTGTCCACTCTGGAAGTTGATTAAAATCACACACATCTAAAGACCCACCCCTACCTCATATCCACCCACTTTCTCTCAAGAATGTTTCAGATGTTCAAAACTACACAGGATGATGTGTTCTTGTACAAGGTACAACAAATATCAAATATAGCAACAGTACAAACATTAATCAATGACCTTACTGGTTGGGCTCTACACAATATTTATTTCGAACGTATAATATATTTTTGTTAAGATGATGTGCTAAATATCAGTAACACGTGACAAAAACCCCAATCAGGGTTGGAACATTGTTTTCCGTAAAATGTTCACAATAAATATTGTGTGGAGTCCAACTAATGTCGAGTAATAGATTTTCTTTGATTTCAGTTTTCCAAAATAGTATTCTCCCTCCGTGTGGTTTATTTATGTAAATAAATAGTTTAGGACTCTTGATACAGTGACATGATTGGTGTGAGTGTATTTATTTTATTACATTTTATTACCAAACTTATGCGAAATACTAATAATATGGATATTTTTATAACACTACAAAATAATTTTAAAAATTGGTGCCGTTAAGTACGTAGTATTCAGAAAGTATTCCAATTTTAAAAAAAAACGACTGTCATATTTTGATGGAAATATTCCTTTTGTGGGTCTCAGATTCCAAAAAAGTCGTGTTTACAGACCGTCCGTATACACACGACGATTATGACTAATGAGTAAGTGAATGAGTCAATTTCATTCATAGTTTGAATTTAGTGCAGAATCCGATGCAGGTGTTTCAGAACTTTTATAAATTTAATTTTTATACAAGGTTCTTCATATCAAGAGCAATGTACATTTTTGAAAAGTTGACCCTTCAGTTCTTGGTCCATGTTCACAAATACTTCATTAATATCAGAGATTGTTCCAGGATTTGTGTGAGGGGGAGGGGGGTTTATCGGAGGGGTACGGAGAATTTGGTGTAAAATGATGCAATTTTAAGGCAACTTACAATTTTGTCATCTTATATTTTTACTAACCAATGTTAAAAAACGCCTAAGTAATAAACATAGTTTATTTTTTTATGAATCACATAACAATTTTTTTCTTTATCTTATTTCGGGGAGGGTTTTAAAATCGGAAGTCCACTCCCCTCTAAAATTGCCCTTGATTGATATTAGAGAGTAATGTCCTGATATATTCATGAGTTTCTGAGCTAGTAAGTTTCATTTAAAGATATAATACATCAGAATCCCTTTATCAATTTTGTCAAACACAGGATGGATTTTGGCAAATATTTTAATATTTTCCCGTTGATTTTTGCCCATATCATGTGGAATTATCTAGTTCTCAATTTGAAAAATAAAGAACACTATTGACTAAACATTGTAAATGGTGCAAATCGAGTACGAAAGTGTAGAAAACCGTTGGTGAAGTAAGGAAGTGAATTTTCGTTGTTAGATGTCTGTGGGTTGTTTCGTTCATCTACCTGTGGCTTAGAAAGTGAGGAGAATGGCGTTGCGAGAGCGTGCTTGGTCTCTTGCGACGTATCCACTCAGGGGTGCCCATTGTACACCTGCTTCAAAACTTATCGAATCAAATGATGTATTTACCACTCTATTCATACATTAAGGTATCCTATCCGCGTTGACTGAAGTCGAGTAGCCAACTATTCACGAAACTTGGAAATATTCGCCAAAATAGTTTTTATTAATTAATCAATCATTCATTAACTATTCGATGAGGACAATTATTTTGTGATTTTAAATCTTGATAATAAATTAAGATTGTATTTTGGCTGATTCTTCGATAAGGATTACATTGTCTTCAAACACGTGATGTGGCTGACATTTCCGTTAGGACAGTATTTTCCAGAGTTCTTGGTGAAATATTCCGTAAATGTCCGTAAGGTACGAAAATCTTAACGACATGTCGTTTCTTTTTCCATTTGCTATGTTTTAGTAGGTTTTTCGGTACGTTAAGCCGGTACTTCTATCAGAATATAAAAAAACAACATATAACCGAGAAAGTTGATCCGTATAAGCCCATAGAATTTTAAAGACAAATAATTCAAAATGTTGCGCCGTAAGGGTAAAAAAATTCATCACCACTGAATAGGGAACGGTTCATACTATCATTTGAAATATTTTTGAGGTACTTATGCCCAGCCGCTCTGACGGGTATAATACCATAAAAACAGGCGCTACTCAAGCACATAATTTATGAAACTTTCAATAATGTTATCTATTATGTTTACGTTAAAAAATGATAATAACAGTAGTTCATGAATTATGGTGTATTAAAAGCTGCAAATCATTAATTATACCTTTTAAATTAGAACTAGGTATTTGAAAAATGGTCTCCTAGTTTGACGAATTCTCCAGTTTTGCGACTGTTTTCGTTGAATTAGTGTCTTAATAGTCCAAAACGACAAGGCAACTTTCGTACTGTTATTTTCTACATTAAATTTGTGACATGAGAGGTGGTTTTTTATATCGATTCCGTTAGATATTACGCGGGAATTCATTAAGAAAAATCCACCAGAAGTTTTATCCATAACAACCCGAACAACTTCAAGATGAATTATTGAAATTTTATTGAAATATTTGCCCTTCAAAGTCCGAGTCTTATTAGACGACTTGATAGATAATATTTGGTTCTTTCATTTTTTTTTTAAGGCAGAACTTTCTGAAACAAACACTAGGTCGCTCATTCTACCTTAACTTTGAGGAATTTCACTTTCAGGATATGAATACGCCTCATGAACGTTTGCAGTCTGTAAACAACAATGTAGAGTAATTGCGCAAATAAATGAAGGTGTGTCATATTCACATCATTGATATGTGATGACGGAATAAATTCACACCATCGTCCCTAAGAGAAAAATAATCTTTGAGTATATCCTAATTTGCTCCATACGAGTATTCTCAGCTCAGAAATAGAGGTTGCTCAAGGTGAAATTGTGATCAGAAATTTTAACTAATTGATAGAATGAGATAAGTTAGAGCTGAATTTTCATTGCAGTCACAATCGTTGTCAAATTCTGACCAACTTTTCCCATTGCTTTCGTGAGAAAGAGACAGTACACAATACTTCTCGATATTTTTTATTAAGAATACAGGTTTCTCGTTTGCTTTTACATCTGAATGTAGATTATTATTTTTTTAAAGATCACATAATATTACTGGCTGATTACCAGGCGTTGCCGGGATTTTTCTTAGACCAATTTTCTTTTACTAAAAAAAATAAAATCTATCTTTATTGTAAATCAAAATACTTTCACTTACTGGTTTTTAATAACATGTCCAGCAACCTAATTTTTCAAATTCTGTAATACAAATTTAATACAAACCTTGACTTATACACTAGACGATCTCGCATGAAGCGGGTGTAATTTCGCTTACGAGGCTATTCCAAACTATTCGTCGACATTTTACGATTTAAAGACATTTTTATCATTGTTATATGCACAAAACAAATAATTAATTAAATATGATGATGATTGGTTTTTTCCTTCTTAAATTACTCTCTTAAATTGAAGTATTATAACACTTTTGCTTTTATAAAATTTCATCGATAATATAGGTTTATTTTTAAAGATAGACTTAAGCTGTCGCGGACTTTTTTGTTGATTTCTTTGAGGCAAACCATATTGCCATTCATATTTGTCACCTATCTCTGCTCGTTTACGCGGCGTAAGAGTATATACCTCTCCTTTTCCCGATTTTATATTCAATTATGGTTAAAACCATTTTCTATCTTTCTATTTACAGGTTTAAAAAATAAAGGTTAGCCTATGTTCATCCTGGACATCTAAATTATCTCCTGACGAAATTTCATCACGATCGGTTCAGTGGTGAAGCCATGATCAGGTAGCAAATAGACATATACACTTTCCCGTTACGCATTTATATCTTAGTATGAATTGTACTGTTGTCTAGAAATTAATGTAGAGTGAATCAAATAGTGAACTCATAATAGAAATTAATACTCATCCGGAAGCAATCGAAAGACCTTGAGCATTCATCACGAGCGGTTTTTAATTTACACTCATCGCAAGTTGTGTAGATTTATATGTAAGTGAACACGGAAACGTTCTGTACGGAGCATACAAAAACGTCGTTTTACTATGGCTTACGTGTTTCAAAATGTGATTTCAAATATATATCGGGAAATAAGTTACTATATACTAAACCTAGAGGTTTCTGCCTGATGTTGTAGGTTGATAATATCCCAAACAGGTGGCTTCCAAAGAATAATGGAAGAATACTATAGTACCACTGATTTAAAAAAAAATCACCATCGTGCTCAATTTTGAATGAACTAATCAATTTACAATATGTTTGACAAAAAGGATTGTCAGAGAAGTCAATTGACAGGTCAAAGACCCTGATCTTTGTCGAAATAAAACACTTTACTCGAGAACAAGAAACCACTAGTGCGACGCTTCTCTTCCAACAAATCTCGATATAACAGGTATGTGAGTAAAAATTGCAATGTAGATATACAATGTANGATATACAATGTGAAATCGACTTAATTTATAGGACTAATTTATAATTAACTGATACTATAATTCATTCCATACTCAAGAAAAAAATGGAGATTTGATATTTTACAGTGTGTATCATTTCCTATTCATTTTAGTCTTTAAAGAGATGGAGTAGCAATTCAGAACAGATAGATCAGACAGTTAAAGGATTTTACTTTATTTTAAACTGACAATCTGAATGCGTTGCCAGTGGCGGATCCAAGGGAGATGGGAGGCGACGGGACTCACGAAAAAAATATTTAATGATTTGATTGCGCTCCCTTATGTATTTTACAAAGTCAAGTCAAACTCTGTTCTTAGTTAGCATCACCGTGCTTTACATTACTAGTCACTACTTATCCTTTTCATTTCATTTAGTCCCATACGGTACAGGATTTTTATATGCAGCGCAATGTATACAGAAGTGCATTTCAAAAGAAACACGCAAATGCAAGTACAAGACTAAAAAACAAAATAAATACTGCCAATGCCATCGATGTATTTTATTTCCACTATTAATAAAACGGGTGTTCGGAAAACTAAACCATTGGTGAGGGAAGGAGCAAAGTTGACAACGTTTCCTCCCCCTCTCCCGAGATCACTTGCTGGATCCGCCCGTGTGTGCTGCGTGTAACGTTCTCTTGAGCAAAATGTGCTCCGGACGCAGTCACTCTTTGAATGTGAGACGAGTTTCTCATTACGAACGCCTTGTGTGGCTCAGTCGCCGCTTGGCTGATTTTGTAATAAGGAAGTTTAATGAGATTTCATTTTCTAGTTTAATAAGCTTTTTGCAGTTTACAAAAGACTGAATCACTTCGAGCCATTTTTTGCTTGCACAATGTAACTCTCAAGATCTTTTATCTTAAGTCTCTTTATTCTTCTGTGTAGTTGTTCTTGATAATCCAGTAACTTAAAATCCTTTCATTATCACATTGTAACATCTGGTCTGGGTTTACTAGCGAAAATTGATATTTCCCTACATTTAATCAATCTTGCGTATTATTTCCGAAAAGAAATAAAAAATGATATATACTAATATAAGTGTATCTAATATTATACATAATAACACAATGAAATTTCAAATAATAGGGAGGAGATTAAAAGCACATTATCCGAGTCCATGTCACTCATATTTGTGGGCATTTACTACTTTTAACAAATCATTGGTTAAATGTTTACATCATATTATAAGAGTACTATCAAATTTATTCGACTACGTAACATTACTGTCATGTCAAAACAAATGAAAAATTAAAACGGAAATACCCAATAAAACCGAGTGAGCATTTCATAGATTTCTTCCTTCCTTCTTGATACATCAAATGAAGGAATGATCAACATTCTCAAAATTCTTCTTTCCATCGATTTTATCAAATAAATACTAAGGGGATTCATAGACGTCAGATTCGTTGAAATTTTTAATTGAAAAACACTGGACATCACAAAATATTAATTTAGAATGATATATCCCTAAGAATAAAACTTTTTTATCGAAGTGATTGTATATTCTAAGAAGAAAAATTGACATATATTTCTTTATGGGACGTCTTAACTTTATTTTTATCCTTAGAAAATTGATGAAAAGCAAAATAACCAAAACAACATAAATTCAGAACAGCAAGAAATGTAACATATTTTTAAAATACCTATATTTAATATTTTAAAATACCCATATTTTAAAATACCACATAAATGATACTCGTATTTCATCTTAGGATATTGAATACTTTCTCTTCATCTAAATCACTGGATCTCTTTTTCAAAAAATAGAACATTTGCAAAGAAAATAGAAAGAAGAGTTCTCAGTAAGTTCTAGTACAAGTACGACCATCAAAGTAATCCATGGGAACTACTTAATAATTAACTTACTGTATAGTGTTATTTTTCATTATAAAATTCCTTGAGCACTTTAATTTACTTTTACAATATGTATGTTCAAGTTCAATAGTCAAATATACTCGTTGAGTCTGTATAGGCGTGAACCGAATTGACCGTTAACTCATTGACATTATTAATACATTATTGACATTATTGACGAATTGACATTATTAATACATAATAATAATAATAATAATAATAACAATAATTCTGACAATAGACCGGAAAACTCGCAAACTCCTTACTATTCACGGCGTTCTACATCCTAGACCTGATGTCGCTAGATTATACGTGTCCCGAAAAGATGGAGGAAGGGGACTCTTGGCAGTTGGAATCAGCCTACCAAATCGCTATTGTGGGACTAGGAAAGTTTGTGATGACACACCGTGGAGATCCGTTTCTTAAACAGATCATCAGTCTGGACGCCAAGAAAGATCGTGGAATTGTAAGCAGGGCATGTGACATTATGAGTAAATTATGCCAAAAACCTAAGGATAGCATAGATAGTGGTTTCATATACCAGTTCAATGCTAAAATAATTCTACAAAAGAAACTCAAGGAAACTTGGGCAAACAAGAACTTGCATTGACAATTTCTCAAAAGGATGAACACTTGCGAAGCCCACGCTGCTTCACATTTATGACTTAAGAGGAGGAGACTGAAACCAGAGACAGAAACCGTCATTACTGCAGCCCAGAACCAAGCATTGAGAACAAGACACTACTATAAGTTCGTTCTTGAAACCACAGACGATGATCGATGCCGCTTATGCCAACAGCACTATGAAAGGGTTGACCACATCGTCTCTGTCTGTCCAAGTTTGGCGAAAGACGAATATCTGAGGCGTATAATATCTGTAGCTACGTTCATTGGCAGACATGCCTGGCACTGCAAGATCCGTTGGAAAATGGTATAAACATGCTCCAAATCCAGTGATGACTACAGGCAACGTAACCTTGCTTTACGACCAGCAGATACATACGAATAGAACAATCTTGGCAAACAGGCATAGTTATAAGGAATACTGATAAAAAGTCAGTCCTGTTAAGATATATCTGTCCCTTGTGACAAAAATATAGTCGACAAAGAAGCTGAGAAACGCCTTAAATACAAATATCTTGAGGTTAGCCGTATGTGGAAAATGAAAACAGTTGTCATTCCCATAATCATTGCGGCTCTGGGAATGATACCTCGCGGAATGTCCAAGAACTTGGTGATCATTCCCAGTACACTACTTGAAAGGGATATTCAGGAAATAGCTCTCCTCGGAACTGCATAAATTCTAAGGAAGGTTTTGTAAAATTACTCCATAAATATTTCCTCCTCAGAGAGCTGGTTGTTCTCTGGAGAAAATATGAAAAATGACCGGCCTCTACATCATTTAAGCCGTGCATGAAGGAATAATTAATAATAATAATAATAATAATAATGTTTATTATATAATAATAATAAACAATTCATGAGTCTTTCATGATCATTGCAAAACATTATGAAACATATTGGCTTATGAGGTCAAGAGTACATTAAGTTACTTTCATACTAAAAACCAGCCGTATTTTGTATCCGATAAATTTCGAGAGGAAATGACCATCATTGCCTACGTGTGTCCACTCTTTCCTTGGAAACAATATAATCGTGATTAAATACAGTAGAGCGTCTGATACCCGAATGTCAGTTATCCCAACGTTATTTTAATTATCCAAAACGGCATCATGGAAAAGTAAAGTAACA